>JAXIVJ010020295.1:0-11562 GCA_036785665.1 Chirona hameri
ATCCAAAGCTTTAGATAGCGACCATTATCGCACAAGGTGCTCTCAAAAGTATCCTGCATCTCCGTATAAGCGAAAGTGAAATTGTAAGCAAAGGTCAAGGTCAGGTCACAAAGGTCACAGTTCTACGAAATCCATACGACACATGTTGTATCCGTTATTTTGCACGTACAATTCGATAGTAGCGACCAATTTCACAACTTGACCCCATATAATGGTCCTTAGGTCAAGGTTAGGTCACAAAAAGGACAAAAGTTAAAATTCATTAATCCAAATACAAAAGGCATGTGTCCAGACCAGCTTTGTCTAAGAAATACAGCAGTGGCATTTATTTGTCTGTATCTTGTCACTAAAGGCCAAAAAACGTATTTTCAGAAAATGACGTCATGAGTTACTTATACTTAGGGAGCCATAAATCAGTGAAAAATGACGATATTGCTTTGAAATTTTGCTTGGAAATCGTCCATACCTGGTTATCTAATATATCTTCCGATTTTTTAATATCTTTTAAAAAACACTTTTGTAGAAATGTTTCCCAAAACAATCAGTTTTTTGAAATTTGTTTGGGTCCAAAATCCAAAGTTTTGAAAATCCGAGAAAACTTTTTGGAATAGAATGTTATTTCCTTTCTTTAAACGTTTATTTTTTTAGATTTGCATCAAAACTCTATTTGTTACGATTTTACAAACATTTAACGTTTTTCCACCACAAATGGCATGACATGACGTCACTAAAACGTCATTATCTTCAAAAATACTCGACCGATTTCAATTAAAAGAATTGTCAGAGGACGTACGATTAATGCGGCATGAGTACTGAAAGTGTCACGTTGATAGCTTTTATTGTGTTTAAGTTATTGAGAAAATCTGGGAAGGGGGTAAAATTTACCCCCCCCCCCCCTAGCGCCGCGCGGGTTAACCAGTTAATGTTTTGTCAAGGAACTTACACGTAGCCAGAATAATAACAGAGACAAATGGGTATGCTGCTTTGTAAGCCTTCTGCTACCTTTTCCCCTTGGCATTGGTTATCAGGCACACCGGACCAATATTGACACAGGCTGGTCGAGCGCTCCTCGACAATATGATGTCCCCTGATCAGGAGATTCGGGAACGGGGTGCCGTGCCGGCCGCTCTCCCCCTGCCTCAGACGCCGTGCGCCGGCGCAGCAGACGGGCAAGGGTTACCGGACGGCCCATCCAGCTCCCTCTATAAACAGGGTTGTGCGATGGAACACAACAGAGCAGTGTACGGCGGGCTGGTGCGGCCATCTGTCACAGCAGAGCGGCTCTGGCCTAGCCCAGAGCCACTGGTTGGATCGTGCAGCGCCGGAAAATCATCATAGCATGGTCACGTGGCACCAGGGGCGGATCTAGAAATTATTCAAGGGGGCATCAATTGCAGTGGTGCCCTACCTATACCCAAATATGAAAACTCAACGGATTTGGTCCACTATATTGTGAGGGTGCCCCTATTTCAGCTTGTTTAAATTGACAAAAGGTTGGCTATAGGTATTTTCAATATCAGTCTACCCTTTCTATCTTTTAAAGTGCCGCGGGTGGTGCTAAAATATATAATTTGTACAGTCAAGGGCGGCCCCAGACGGCTGATGAAGAATTGACCAAGACGGTAGTCGAGGTTCGTGACCAGGAGGGGGGTAGCCGTTTTTACGAGCAGTAAATCTTATGCATGCGATAGCAGTGTATCATATTGCTTTGTGTCTCGTGCGGGCTTCAAAAATGTTCTTGAACTAAAAAATAGGCAGGATTTTGCGAAGGGAGGGGCTTGAAGAAAATGTGTCACAAAAGCTGTCCATAAACTTAACTACCAATGGTATTTACGCAAAATGGACACCCATACAGCTATTATTGCTCCGCGAAGCGGCGCCAAAATTTGTTTTTTATGGAATTTTTGCTTTATTTTGGTGGTGCCCCTGGTGCCCCGGTGTGGTGGTGCCCCTGGTTCCCCGGCGCGGTGGTGCCCCTTCACGGCCCAAGGGAGAGGGAGGTCATAACCCCGTGCCCCCCCCCCCCCCTGGATCTGCCACTGCGTAGCACGTCAAGTAATGTGGTCTCGCTCTGAGGATCAATAAAGGACATCAGGGATTCTGATGAGGATCAATAAAGGACATCAGGGTTTCTGATGAGGATCAATAAAGGACATCAGGGATTCTGATGAGGAGAAATAAAGGACATCAGGGATTCTGATGAGGATCAATAAAGGACATCAGGAATTCTGGTGAGGATCAATAAAGGACATCAGGGATTCTGATGAGGAGCAAAGGACATCAGGGATTCTGATGAGGATCATTAAAAGACATCAGGGATTATGATGAGGATCAATAAAGGACATCAGGAATTCTGATGAGGATCAATAAAGGACATCAGGGATTCTGAACGACCGCTCGGGTGTGGGAGGCAGATGGTATCGGTGATTTGCTCACCCTTCATCACTGACCATGCAAATGATCCATAAAAATATGTATTGACTAACAGTCATCATGCAACGATACAATTATGCCGGTAGCGATTGATATGTATGAATAGCTCTTTACTGGATGGCGGAGACATTAAATAATGACGTCCTCTTCTGTTGAGAAGTACCTGATAGTACCGGAGAAAATAAATGTTTTCGCACGCTGCAATGCTAAGATCAAAATTCCTCCACTTTATTATTTTACTAAGCTTTAATTATCCGGGCTAAAAGTTATTGATGGTAGCGTGTGAACAGTTACTCAACGTGTAGCTGCTTCAAGTAATTTCGGCATCCATATCGCAGTCGTTGATGTACAAATGACTTGATTTAGCAGCATTTCCCCAATAAACATGTAGCTCCAGCAGGCAGCCAATCTTATTAAATAATGCCTGTATCATGTAATAACCGGTGACAGACCTGTTCTCGCTAACTAAGCGACAGGAAGGATAATTTAACCACCGCAAACCCACCGGTACCATCACCGGCACAAAGCCGCGCTCGCAATGAATTAAACACCATCAGCAACCGCTCATTCGAAAACAGTCGTTTTTTGTCGTGCGATTAAAGCGCCGCGCGCGAGGGGAGCGCTGTCAGTGTTTTCACAGCGCATCGTGCCGCCCTTCTGGTCGGCTGGCGGTACCAGGGGCGGCGGGGCTGATCGCCCCGACACCCGGCCGCGTCGACTGACAATTAGCACGGCTGACGGGATTAGCGCCTGCACGCGGGACCCGAGTGTCACCTAATCGCGTTACTGCCGCGTCCGTGAGCAGCGCCGCGCTCGTGGAAAACTCCGCGTCCGTCCCTGCAGGATCAGCAACGATCCGGATAGAAGAACTTGCCGGTGATGATTCGCATGGTGTATGCAGATGCATACACCACCGCTCCCCTCCCGCGCGGCGCTGTATCCATTGTGGTGATAAATAGAACAGGAAGGGATGTTTATTTGGGAGAAGAAGAAGAAAAAAAAAACACAAAGTGTGGAGGGCTTATTAATTAAATGATGCTTATGTCGAGCACGGGAACAGATCGATTGCCGATGAGTGAATAGTAGATTGATTTCGTCTGATATGCCTACCTCATTTCATAATGATGCTAAATTTTAATTTGAGATCATAGCGATCGGCTATGTAGCGAACGACCGTTACCGTCCTTGAAGTTCAGTTAACCCTAGAGCAGTGGTTATCAGTGGCAAAGGTATGGCTACTCCTTTTGATGACCAGAAGGATTCGTTACCCCCTCTTCCATTGCGCAGTCTGCGGTTCTCGGCTTCAAGCTATGCGGTACAGCATAACTTTCAGGCGTTTGCTACTAGTGCCATCTAGGGACAGGAATATAACCAGACATGTGTGCGGTTGCTCTCAGAGTAAAGCAGTGGTTCCCAGCGTATAATAACACGTAAACCGTAACACAAAGCTGATGATCATTTAACATTAATTGATTTGGATGCTCTTTGCTGTGCAGTGTGCGCCAACATCAAATGAATCCGCTAGAATTGCTCTCCTAGCTGCTCAATCACGATAACCTCGCCCAAAGGTTACATTACCCCAAGTGGGGTAATTAGTAATTACCCCTATTGGAGGACCACTACTTTAGAGCGATTAAGCCATCATTCAAATTAATTACACTATTTTCAACATAAGACGTGTTCACTTTTATCCGACGTCGGCCTTTAAACATTATTCAATCTCTCGAATTAAAATGCGTAAGATAATCCAGGCGCTGTTTCATTCATCATGCGTTGTATATCTGATAAGACAGTGGGCCGAGGTGGGAGAAAGATGGACGATGTGATGTACTTCATAAAGCCGGGATCATTAATTTGTCAAAAATACTGGGAACGGAGAGCAGATTTATGATCTACAGTACGGCTTCTGACATTCTCTTACGTACCGACGTACTATCGCGTTATTAAAATATCTGAACTAGGATTTTGATTTTACCCGAGCATTTACACGACATAAGCATCAGCGCATTGATTATATGTTTGTCTTTCGGTTCTTCCGCTCCTACTTATTCCATATTGGCAGGGAGGACACCAGCCAGGCTACTCTGTTCAGAAAATGTTCCCGAGATTGTCCTCCTCCTGTGGGAGCAGCTGAGCTCAACCAGTGCTCATGTTTTATTCCAGCGCTCACTCGCCAGCCTGCGTGCTAACTGAGCCGCCCGCCCACGTGCTCCAACTTGGCAAAGTTGGCCGCCGCGCGACTTGCGCCAATCCTTGCCCAATCCACTTTATGCGGCTGTTTCTGGAGAATCGTCTAGTTAGCACAACACTGGCGGTCCGTTCGGCGTGTTTGCGAGCTGCACGTGTCTGGACCGGCGATGAGCAGCGCCGGCGGCGGCGGCGGCGGCGGCCCTTAGGTCCCTCCGTCGCCGGATCAGCCGCGAGCCACACACGGTAAACGCTCCTGCAAACACGGTCCGCCGCCGCCGGGCAGGTGTCTGTCGCCGGGACCTGTCGTCGCGCCCGGCTCCCGTTCATCGCGGGCACATCTGCCACTGTTGACACGGAGGCCGCAGCCTTGTTAAATCGCTATTCCATGATGCGGCAGTCTGCCGCGCCGCCATCTGCCAGGCGTGGAGCGTGGGAGATCCGAGCGAGGGATCGGCCGGAAATCCGGCGGAGTTTCTCTGTGTGCAGGATGTGTAACAGCCTTGTTCTCTCATTTGCTATGGCCTGGTGTATTTACACATCTCCCGAGTGGTGGTGACAGACAGGTGTTGTTCTGAAACACAGCGCACCATCTGGTCATCAGCAATGAAGGATACACCATGGGATCCATAGTGCAGCAATGGACCCTAAACCGACTGAAATCTGCCGAAAATTAGCAAGTTCACTGATTTTAAAGACACTGTGAGCAACGTTTGCCAAGGGAAGTTTGATTCCACTCTGTTCTGAATGAACAATTACCGAGATGGGATGCGTGTTTGGAATTTTGTCAGGCTTTCTAGACATTGCACCTCAAATCAATTTGTTAGCCGTTCTGGGTCCACTAGAGTGCATCTGGTCGCCAGAGGCGGCTGTTATGCGGTGTTCTCTCCCTCGCGCCACAGCCGTCCGCCACGCGGCCATACCGGCCACGTTTTCATTACGGCCGAGTGGTCAGCGCCGCCGCCGGCCGTTTACATCTAATCGGCAAATTGGGTGCTCTGTCGGGTCTGACACAGCGCAGCACTTGCCTCGATGCCGGCTGCACCTGCTCCCCTCGGCCGGCCGGCGATCCATCCTGGTGAAACAATGCTGCCACTTGCTGGCCGATCGTCGGATAATGATCGAGTGTCCGCACGATTACCTAGCTGAGCCCGTCAGTGTGACAGCGCGGGCACAGATGTGCGACCGGTGCGCCCCCGCGCCATCCGCCTGTGTTCGACAACACGCCGCGGCCCGCCGGCTGTCTTGTTGTGCATCTCCCGAACGGAGGGCGCCATTGAGGCTCGCGTTCCGGCACGCGCGCCCTTTGTTGCCATGGTGATTAATGGCGTCGACCAATCGGTCGTCAGAACAATCGCAGTCGACAGCGATACAGGGGCAGAGCGGGATTCGCAGGGGAGCACCGATGGCAACCAGCCCGTTATGGATGGCGGTCGGCGGCTGTTTTTAAAACGGCCATTTCCGAGCGCCAAATTGGAAATGGACGGGCAATAAATTCAATTGTAGGGTACAAATATTTTGTTTTGTCAGAATGTTGCTAACAAACCCAGAAATCTTGAGAAAGGGATACGGATTGATAATCAGTGGTGTCCTGCGTTGGTTTGTGATTTGTGATGCAAGCAGAAAGCTTGTATATGTGTGGATAACTTACGGTATGGAAATAGCTTTCGTCTGGTATGGGTAGAATGTCTGTACCATCCATAAAAATTGATGACCGAGAAATATTTCTTACAAATAAAAATTGGATCAAATCAATTTACTGGGCTGATTTACATTTGCTATGTTCTGCAAGCATGCCAGTGGTTTGACGCACTCTCAAACGTGCTCTAACGTTAAAGTATGGAAGAAGTCTCGGAACGCGTTTAGACATACATGGACAGACTTGGAAATTGAAGCAATAAATTTAAAAAAATGTCATGCTCCAAAAAATAACACTTCTGTAAAGCTGCATCATGCATGCTGTGCTACACAACATTGCTGTACTGCGGTACAGTATTACACCCAGGCATAGGCGTAGGAACGTATTGAAAAGTGGCGGCAGCCTCAGTGGCGGATCTAGGTTTCAAGTTTTGGGGAGGGGAGGGGAAATTTCGCTCCGTTTCGTCAGCGAAAAGTTGGTGACCGGGGCGGGGGGAGGTGGCGTCGGGTCGCCAGCACGAAGAAAGAGTCGTTGACCGGGGAGGAGGAGGAAGGGGGGTATATGACTTCCCGGAACAAAAATCACAACCTCCCAGAACGGTTGGGGTGGGGAGAGGAGGGGGCAAAACATGCGTTCGCCTACCGATTTTTCGTGTGTTTTTTTGGGGGGAGAGGGAGCAATTGCCTGATTTTCCCTTACTGATTTTGATTTGATTGATTTTCCGCCACTGGCCAGCCGTAAAATTATTTCCACTTTAGAAATGGTGATAAGTTATTTGTCGTGACCTCACTCTTCATCTCCGCCCACGTAGCTCAGTTGGTAGAGCGTCGGGCTGGAAATTCGTCCACCCTCGCAAGGTGGGTTCGAGTAGCTTCTGCGCTCGATATTCGCTCCTGACCGGGATGACCTGCGGTCGGTGACAGCGGCCGCAAACGGGTCAGAAGATGAAATCAGGAGCTAGGCGTACCGTGTTCCAAATTCGAGCACGTTAAACATTCGCCACTAAATTCCGCCGTTGAAAAATGGAAGTACGTCATCGGGTGGTAGGGGTTAGGGCCCACGCAACAAGCTCTGCTTAGCATAGGGTTGTGATCCCAGAACTCCATCCATTCAAATATTCGGACTAAATATATATTTTTTAAATATCCGGCTAAGTGGTTGACGAGTATCCCAAATAGGTGATGGCAATTTATGGTTGTGAATTCAGTGTTTCTGATAACCCTTAAAGGGATATTACCACCTCCGGAGGATTTCTAAAAAGTAACTTAAATGAATGGTGGGGATCAACAATCATGTATGCTCAAGCTCAAACTTGCTTCTGCAGCACCTAAAGCAGTGTATCGGCAAAACATTTTTTATTTATTTCTGACTCCAAAACGTTGGTCCCAGCTGTGCTCAGTACTAGATTCATGATGGCCGTTCTCGTCCAGTTTGGCTGTGGTATTGGCGCCCGCCCAAAGCCGAAGCGTCCGAATTCGCCGAGACTTGACCTTGAAAAGTCTATCTGTGTTATAAGGTATTGGTCACATAACTCCTACGGTCCCGAAGTCGAGCCATAGCAATTCTTGCTGTTTTATTATGAAAGAGGCTAAGGTTGTTGAAAATATAATTAACTGCATACGCTTTTAATTTAAAATGCACTGACGGAATGGTGATGTTGAGTTTGCAGCATTCAAAAGAAAATAACAGTCCGCAAAGAAGTGATTCTAAATAGTAATGTGGCGACTCCAATTTTACGAATGCTTGGCAAGCATGAGTGGTGCAAATGTATTTTTTGATCTAATGGGGGGGGAGTTTCAGGAACCAAATTTTGCAGGTGAAATCGAACACGCTTAATCGACCGATACACACCAAAAAAAAAACATATTGGCCTGCGAGGTGGCAATGTCCCTTTAACCTGCGCTCCTTGTCAGCCGAACACATGGGGGCAGATTCTGCCCCACTCGTTTTCTCCCGAACTAATAATCGCAGCGAGACGCGCAAGGCGGCAATTGAAAGTTCGCAATAAGACGCATCTAAAAGATACACTAAATTGGCAAATTAGTCATACGTGGGGAGTCATAAGTGAATTAAATATGACCAATTTGTTTGAAATTAGACATGGGTGTTTTCTACGCTTGGTCCTCAAATATGTATTCCGTTATTTTAATACTTTTGAAAATTTTGATGTGTAACTTCCCCAAAATATAGTTTTATATTGTTTGGGGACAAAAACTAAAAATTTGACAAATCTTATAGCTCCATTTTCAAGAGGATGTCATTTCCTTTCCTTTGGCGCTTTTTATTTGCAATTTGTTTCAAAACTCGATTTATACTCATTTTCAAACATTTATCGTTATTTCACTAAAAACGGCGTGACATGGTATCACTAAAATGTTATTATCTCCCAAAGTGCTAGACTGACTTCATGGAACTTTTGAAAGGAACATATAAAATGTATGTAGCATAAGCAGCACAAAGTTTGGCGTTGATATATCAAACAGTTTCTAAGTTATTGAGAAAATTCGGGAAGGGGACAGATTCTGCCTCCCTCAGGGGGGCGCGACTTAAGTAATTATATTGAATCATTACGAGGGATCGTAGAAGGATTAATCACCCAAAGGTGGATGGATCTAAAGGGTTCGCAAAGGCAGGTCGGTCGGAAGGGCCCCTTAGAAGGCTGGAGGGCCCCTGGACAGACCAGAGGGGCCCTGTAAAGTTCAAAATGTCCCTGTGCAGATCGGAGGGGCCCCTAACCAGACCGAAAGAGCACCTGGTCGGGTAAGAAGGGCCCTGGAACATGCCGAATTGGTCCCTAGCAAGAATGGAGGGACCCCAGGGCAGGAGGAGGGCCCCTGAGCATGTTGGCAGGGCGACAAAGCAGCCAGCGCAGTCCGACCAGAATAGTCACTGGGCAGATCGGAGGGGCTCCTGGGCAAGTCAGAGGGGCCCCTGGCTAGACCGAAACGGTCCCTGGGCCGGTCGGAAGGGCCATTGAACATGCCGGATGGCTTCCTAGCCAGACTGGAGGGGCCCCTGGGCAGGGCGGATGGTCCCCTGGGCAGGGCGGAGGGGCCCCTTAGCATGTCGGCAGGGTGACAAAGCAGCCAGTTCAGTCCCTGGCCAGGTCGGAAGGACCTTTGAACAGGCCGAATGGGCCCCTTGACACAAGAGGGGCTTCTTGGAAGGTCAGAGGAGTCCCTGGTCAGAGCGGAAGGGCCGAAAGCACGTAGATATCCCTGATGAAGATGAAATACAAAGAGGACTTACTCCACAACAAAAATATTAAAATCGGAGCTTTTGGGTATATTGTAACACCCTTCGTCAGCGATTAAGAAGCATTCGGTAACAGGTCATTGCTCGTCTTAAAGATGAGCAATGAAATGTTACCGAATGCCTCTTAATCGCTAACGAAGGGTGTTACAATATACCCGAAAGCTCCGATTTTAATTTTAATTGTAGAATAAGCCCTCTTTGTCTTTAATATATATCACATTATCACCCACTCCACATCATGTCTTTTTTGCGGATCCCAGATGAGTCCCTGAACAGGTCAAAAGGGCGTTGAATAAGTCGGAGGGGCCCGTAGACGATCTGAAGGGACCCTGGCCTTTCAACAGTAAGCATGCAGTTGTCCAGGGAATAAAACTGAAAAAAAAATCGACGCTCCGCGGCGCAATTTAACTACAAATTAAATTATATGCGGGTTAGATTTTAAAAAAGGTCCGTTTCTCGGCGCATTTATGTGTTATGTTGCTACTTTCCTATACAATTGGGCAAAATAGTTCACTTTGGCAATTTTTAACGCACTTTTAAACGCACAATAACATTTGTAGAGGTCCGCACCATAAACAATGTGACGCCTTGATGAGAATGCATATCTAAGGCAGAAGACTCCAAATTTTCGCGCCTCTCCGCGGTGCAATTAGTTTAAGGATTCCAGGTCTTCAGCTTAAAAAAATATGGTTCAAAAGTTGATATGGCAGTTGCCTACTCCAGGTCCTAAAAGTTGGTATGGTCCATGCCATACCTGTAATACTGCATTTTCCATCCTTGTAGCGTGCTTTTTCATTCGTTTTGTTTGGACCTTTCAACGCTTGGAAAGGGGCCCTTTCAGTGCTCGGGATGGGGGCCCTTTCGAGGCGCCGCATCCCCCTGGACGAAATCCTGGCTACGTGCCTGCTCTGGAGCCTTAAATATTGACCTCATGTCAAATTTGAGAACAACTTCATCGATTGCAAATGTCAATGTCTTGCTATTGTTTTTTCTCGTTTGCTCCTAGCTGTCATAGTTTTCGAGATATTTGGGAATGTTTGAAGCCGATGTCCAAAAACTGGCAAATTTGACCTTTGATGACCTCTGGTGACCTCAATGTTCACCTGAAGGAAAAAACTACCTGAAGTAACTTCGAATGTACATGTCGAGAGCTTTCGAACGCTGCTTTCTGCGTCTTTCTAGTACCTTTAGTTTCGAGTTACTGGGGGAAGGTAATCCCCCCCCCACTCCACCCCACCCCACCATGGCGAAGTTGTCACAGAGGCCCACCAGGGCACGGGTCAATAGTTATTCTCCCAACTTCAAGGTTTTCATCTCAAACAAATAGCAGTGATAAATGAGGGATAGACTGCTCAAATGTAAGGGGGCCAGTCATCATTGCTGGCCCCCAGCTTAAAAATGGGGGTCATGGCTCCCCAGTCCCCGCTACTACGCCTATTATTGTGAAGTTGCGAATTAAGTATTATTATGCCAACTTAAAAGGCATTCATATCGAACCAATATCAGTGAAGAATTATAAATCGCTCAAAAGTAGGGAGCAGTTAATATTGTTGGATCCCCACCCTAAAAAGTGGGGCCTTGGCCTCCCCGGACCCGCGGTGTTTACACTTTTGGGTTATGGTATTGCGGGGTTGTAAATTCATCATCATTTTTGCATATTTAAAGCATTTATATAGCGTTGCAGTCTCGAGAAAGATATGCTGTGCCGCATAACGTCACTGTCGTGCGGTACAGTGTGCCATCCAGGCGTTTGGCGTTAAAACGTTGCAGTCTCCGGCGTTCGTACAGGGATATGCTGTGCCGCATAACGTTACTGTTATGCGGTACAGTTTCCATCCAGGCGCTTGGCGTTAAAGCGTTGCAGTCTCTAGTGCACTATTCCCAGAGACATTCTTGAGAAGTTATTAAAGGGAAATGTTCACCTTTTGATTTCTGTATCTGCATTTTGTCTGTGACACATGTATGGTATGAAATTGATCGTGCCTCAATGGACTAGTTGCAGGTTGTTTGATGCAAAACAATAAGAAAAAAGTGCTGATGAACGTGAT
>JAXIVJ010020296.1:0-11555 GCA_036785665.1 Chirona hameri
ATATTATGGATGCTAGAATATAATAAATACTAATGCTACCAGTTAGAATGTTGGAATGGTAAATAGTAACTATGAAAATGAACCAAAATTACCAGGATGATACAGCTTGCTCTCGGACAGTCAAATACTTACGTTTCAAGAAATCACAACGGAAAATACCTATCCAACTTTTAATGTCGGCCCGTTACAAACATTGTGGTTGATCAGATAAAATCGACAAACAGAGATAGGACAGTGTGCTCAAATGCTGCAAAAATGCATTATAACAGCGCCAGAAAGTTAAACGCTTCTCAACAGTCAGCTCTCTTCATAAACATTGCAAAAATCATGAATTAGGCGCATCGTGAGTGCAATCTACGTACGCTGCACTACGCTCATGTTAATATCTTTAGAGCTGCGCACAAATGATAATATGGATGAAAGTTTTCAACAACCTCAATTAGTAGGAGACAAGTGTGGCTCGCTTGCTACCGCAATGCGAAGGAAGCCAAGTTTTTTCGCCAAGTTTGGCTATTTTGGAGTTTTAAGCTACAGAACGAAAGCAGGATTAACGTGATCCGTACATTTCGTTGACATATTTTCAGCAGCATTTTTAAAGGCGCGTGCAACGTTCAGGATAGCCGACAGCTGAGTACGATGATTATGATAAATATCAAATATGGCGCAAGTTAGCAAAAATAGAGTTATTGTAAAGTGAGATAAATTAGTGAATTGCTGGGCTGCAGTTCTGGGCAACATGCAATTCGTCTACCTAGCACTCGCATATTTAGGTATCCAGAGAATGAACTGAGCAGAGGGCACCGTGACTGCGAGAAGCTTCAGAAGCTCTAGGAGCTTCATCCAGCTTCCCACACAGGAATCGTATAAAGCCCTGGGCCGGTTCAGAGGGTGGACTCCTCCCTGCAGCTCTTTGTCCCGGGTCCGCTCGTGGCGCCAAATACGTCATACATCCTCCTCCCCCGCCGCCGCCGCCGCCCTCCTCTGCTCCCGTCTCCTCCTCAGTTATCGGGTCATCGCTTATATCGCACGATCGGTGACGTGCGGCTGCAAGTGGGACACGGCGAGGGGTAAAGGGTGGTGCAGCTGCCCCCTCGACGGGAGATACAGAAACAGGGGAGTTCATCCAGGCTGCGGCCTACGGCATAGTGGGGAGAGGACACAAGGGAGGATATGAGGAGGATATGAGAGAGGACACCAGCATACACGAGAATGGACACGGGAAGGAGACGGGAAGGAAGGAGAGGAGACGAGAGGATACGAGAGAGGATACAAAGGCGGATAGGAGAGGGGATGCAAGAGAGGATATGACAACACACGAGGGATGATACGGGAAAATTAACGACAGGCCAATCCAGCACCGTACTGTGACGGCCCCGAGAAATTTGAGGCTTGGGCTTAAACAAATTAGCCAAAATGGGGTCAAAAACTTTGAATCCACAGTCCGTTTCACAGCACGCCGGGCCATGAACTTGTATGGTCAGATATTTTCACTTTTTACCGACATTGGAGGCACTTGTCCCCTTGTCCCCGACCTGCTTAGTTACAATCCTCGCCGCAAGAACGGTTTGAGGTCCCATGGGACAGGTAGAAAGCGCTTTGTAGGCATATTCGAATAGCTCTGACAAAATCATCATTTTTGTGTCTGTTGATTGCTCGGCCAAGTCTAGCGTCGGTCCAGGTTTTGACAATAACACCGTGAAAACGGGTTATGGGCTCCCAGTTCGCTTACAATGTCGATCATAATCATCAATACTGAATGCATAATGGCGCGTTATTATGCTGGTCAATTCTGGATGTCGACTACTTCTTTCCGACTTGTTTACATTTTTCAGGGAAATACATGTTTTGGGTTTTGGCGAGGTTGTTTTGCACGACTTAATTACGAGCGAGCGCTTCGCGCTCGCTCGTCCTTCCGTGGCATATGGGAAAAAATCTGAATATGAGCGGCCCGGCCCGGCCCGGCCCGGCCCGACTCGACCCGTGGCGACGCTTTTGAGAAGCTCATATCTCTGCAACCACACGTCCGATTGACAAGCTGACTTCTTTGTTGAGCAGCCCCATCCAACCTACCCTGTTTGAGATCAATGCCGACTCATGTGGGTGCCTACCACTGCGCGTGGCACGTGCCGCGTGAGGGGTGTTGAAAAGTGTTTTCTCGCAAAACTCTACAACCGCTGAGCCGGTTGTGTTCAAATTTGGTCTGTGGTTAGGGACCTCTCAGCCGCCACTTTCCCACAAGTCAGGGGTGGGGTGCCTCTGCACGTGCGCACGTGCACACCCCTATTCTATATATCAGGAACGGCTGAGCCGATTGTGTTCAAATTTGGTGTGTGGTTAGGGACCTCTCATGTCAATTTTCCACAAGCCATGGGTGGGGTGCCTCTGCACGTGCGCACATGCACACCCTATTCTCTATCTCAGGAATGGCTGAGTCTGAGCCGATTGTGTTCGAATTTTGTGTGTGGTTAGGGACCTCTCAGTCGCCGCCTTCCCACAAGTCAGGGATGGGGTGCCTCTGCACTTGCGCACGTGCACACCCCTATTATATATCTCAGGAACGGCCGAGCCGTTTGTGTTCAAATTCAGTTTGTGGTTAGGGACCTCTCAGTTGCCTCTTTCTCACAAGTCAGGGGTGGGGTTCCTCTGCACGTGCGCACGTGCGCCCTTTTTTTGTATCTCAGAAACTACTTGCCCTATCGAGTTGAAATTTACCATACATTTCCTTCGCGCTCGCTCGTTCATCGCCGACTACGACGCCTTACTGGTTAAATAGCAAATGGGCAAAACTAATTACGAAAGCACGTGCAAATATTGTTCGGCGAGAAGCAGGTGAACTATGTTTTGACTTGTGTCACAACCGTCCTCAGTTATTAAATCTCGTGCAGTATTATACCATGAATTATTCAGCTATTCCTTGCGACTGATGAGGTAGCACGGTCGTAGTCGTCGAACGGGACAGACCAGTTTTCAATGGGATTACGCTCGCCATGTCTGTCTGCTCATCTTTCGTATGAACTCCACGAACTCCACAAAAGGATGATTCCGGCAACGCGGTAGCGAAGAGCCGAAGCCGGTAATATAATCGTCGCCGTTACGTAGCGTACAACCGGTCATTGCAGGATGGCACGAGTTAGTCCAATTTAGTCCCAAGTCGATAGGCGTACTCGATCGGTTCCGTTCTCGGAAACTCAACGTAAAGTAATGGAACTACGGACCAAGTTAGCGCAGCTAACTCAGCCCAACTTGCCAGATCGGCGCCAGGAGAACGCTTTGACCAGAACTCGAATGGTATCGGCTCTTATCCCAGCCGATAGGCTGATTTCGCCGCACGGCGCGCGACCCCCCGCGCTGTCAAAGACGCCGCCGACTGTGGACCCGTCATGACTCGGGGCAAAACCAACACCGCCCGAAAAACACCAGCCACCGATCGGCCATCAATCCGGCGTTCGGCCATGAATCCCCGCGTCGACGCCGATGTTGGCCTGGTGTCGCGTTTCAGCGGCGGTTGCCGGGCCGCCGCGGGTCGCAACGAGGCGCGCACATGTGTCCACAGTCCGACCGCGTCGCTAACGACGATGCGTGGGAGCCGCGTCGCGATCGACGTGGCGCGCGCCCACGGCACCTTTCCCACTGATACACGGTTACTAGAACAGCTGGCGCGCGCCGGCGCTGCGTTCTCCGAAGACACTCGGAATGCAGCCGTCGGAGCGGACCGGAGCAGGTCGACGGGCGATGTTTTCAGAGTGATCGTCACAGCGGGTCCTGTCGACTCGGCTGCATCGGTGGCGTGAGAAACGAATCGAACATGGAGCCTCGACAGCCGGAGGCCTTCGAAGATCTTGGTCATTCCTGTCCCGGGAGTCCGAGACTGTTTGTTTAGTGCTCAGTTCGACTGAGCGATTTCTTGCCAACTATCCCGAACATCAGCCAGTGGGATGCGCGGGATGCTCATTTGAACAGTCATATCGTTAGCGTATCGTTAGCACATTTGAACAGTCATATCGTTAGCGTTCACTGAATCAATTTTGCTTTCATACCTAGATAACGGAATATTTGAGCACTTCGAAAGTTGTTCAGCTGGCCTCTGCTGTGAACAATAATGCATGGCAAACTATATGGGGTTGCAGGCAGAGCGATAGAACCAACGGGCTTTGACAAACATGTTCGTCAATAAAGAACACTTGCATTAAACATGCACCAGATAAATTACTTTCATTTATCTCAGGTAAAGTAAAAGCACCTACTTGACTTAAGCGGATTTTGGTACAGCAGTACAGTTTCAAGTGATACGATGTTGGCATCGACTCAACATCCGTTTGAAGGGATTATCCCTTTGTCCCTACAGGCATCATCGGTCAGGAACCAGCCTTTACATCGTTTCGTCACTTCATTATAACTACTTCACCTTGTCACACTGCATCTATCCACCCATGACCTATAAACTCCTGTGCAGCTGCACACCGGGTATGCTGCTCGGCAGCTGAACGGATAGGTAATGCGATCGTGCATGGCTGACCTTCTCGCTGCATTCGACACCGGACCGGGTCGTCGGTCCGGTGGCCGGGTCATGTCATGGAGAACAGCTGACACCTGTGCCCCGCTGCCACACGCCACGTCCTGCCGCACGCCATGTGCAGGGAGTGATCCAATCGTAAAACGGGTCATTATTCGGACGGTGAAAGGCAGTCATGCCGCAAGGGCGCGTTTTTGCCTCACGTATTTTGTCCATCGTGTGGCGGTGTTCGGCCATATCAGTAGCTGCGTGCTGGGCAGCTTTCAGCGCCAGCATGTCACGGCACCGCCCTCTCCGACACCGGGAGTGTGATGAGGTCCCCCCCCCCATCTCCAGCCCCCCCCCCCCCTACCCCTGGCCGTTCACTACCGTTACCGTACAACATCGGCGAATCAGGGAGACCACCGTCATCCACGATTCCGACTCCGCTTGCCAGAGAGTCTTATCGCCACTGGGGAAGGCCACCGTGACGCGCCGCTCCGCGAAATGGTTGCCTACCTGACTTTCATGAGCGCCACGCCCCGCCCCGCTCTCCCGCTCTCTCTAGCGCGAACGGGCCGCCCGCCAGGCAGGCAGCGGCGGGCCGGCGTGAAGTCATCGTGATGACGTCATCATCGGCTCTCGGCTCGTGTTTACGTGTTCGGCGAGCGGGAGACGGTTGAGCGGGCGGCGGTGAAGAATGTGCCGCCGAGATGTCAACAAACGTCGCAAATGTGCTGCAGCGAAAGTGGATACTGTGATGTATGGCTCAGAGTCGGTGTGCGAAATGAAGAGGGGTCCCGCTTGCGTTGCCGCAGTTTTTCCCCGATTGGGAAAGCTACGATACGCAGCGAGCGAAGTTGCCGCAGTTTTTTTCTTCCCCGATTGGGAAAGCTACGATACGCAACGAGCGAAGTTGCCGCAGTTTTTTTCTTCCCCGATTGGGAAAGCTACGATACGCAGCGAGCGAATACGGTATGAGACCGACAGCGTACAATTCCGATGCGTAAACGTATTGTATCGGAAATCCCCCACAATCATAACTTCGCTGACAATGTGACTCAATCACGCAAATTAATTGCAACCGGGGTAATTCATCGAGGCACGACTGGCATACGACGAAAAACCGGTAATTGCTCATCATAAATCGATATAAAAGTGGCCTCAAGCACGCGACTTACGCTGGGCGCCGTAGCTTGATGGATTTTGCAACGGTGTGCAGGTTTTGTCTCCCACGGCTCAGGTGTAACCGGTCTGAGCCAGACATAGCATAAATTGTTTAAAAGCATCAGCAAAAACATTGCAGACGAATCTCTCCCGACATGGTGACCAGATATGTGCGGATATTACCGGATATGTCCGGTAGAACAGTGGGCGTCGCAGCTCGCCCGTTCTCGATCCGCTGATCGCTTATCGCGAGAAATCCTTTGTCACGAAAACATCCATCGTCCACGTCTGCGAGTCGTCGCCGCTGAATCGTAACAGGTCTCGGGCTGCCCGGAAGTTGCGCAATCGTCTGTTGAAGTCAGAAACGAGCGCGCTCCTTCGATGGTGATGTGTCGTTTTATGCATGATGTTCACAGTTCACACGAGTGTCGATTATTCCCCGAAGGCTTCTATTATTCATTAAATTTGTATCGCTTTTAATCAATAATTAAGCAGCTATACCGCCACTTTGAGCTTTCACATCACGGGATAATGTTTCCTGTGAATTATATGCTGGTGTACTTAGTTATGACATCATATGAATTTCAAATATTGTGTGTTACGTGTACGTGATTACGTGTTTCACGATTTTGCTATTTGCTGGTTCAATTTACTTCAGGAAATAGGTAAATTCGTTGGAAATAGACGGGCTTAGACCCTCAGTGACGTCATTTATACAGGGAGTGTCTCGGGCGGTGTCGGATCACGGTGTGGACTGCGCGATCACCGGTACGGGTTTTGTGGTCACCGTGCGGTGCTGATCTGCCGTGCCGCCGCTCTTCAAAGCCACATCAAACTGCAGCCACACTTAAAAACAACGCCATCATCGGTCAGCACGACTGCTCGCAGCAAGTCATATTCCTGGTAAGCGCACCCATATAAAACAGAACAATATACACACATATATAAGTTATCATCTTTTAGGACTGTGGAATCTTTAAGCACCAAAAACGTATGCACACATGTAATTTTGAATAAATGCTAAAACTAAGTGTTCAGTCGACGTCATGAGATCAGGGATCTTCCAGCGGGTTATGTGACGAATACAGTATTGACGTACGCTTGAGTGCTATGTTTGAGTGAAGCAAGCCGATGCACTGCACACCACAGTGATATAATACTGTATCGTATTTAAAGGGAATAGGTAATCCTTAACCCGCCATTGACTGGGGGGGGGGGGGGGGTGTTTAACGCCCCTGATGAATTTTCGTAATAGCTCAAAAACGAATAGCGCTATCAACGTGAAACTTCGGGTACCTTCTGAAAAATCACGTTTACGTCTTCTGTGAGAGAAAAAAAATAAAGTAATTTCGCCGATTTTTTTAGTTATATCGAATTTAGTGACGTCACTACACACGAGTATTACACCCAAATCAGCTAAAGTTTGCCAGGCCGTAGAAATTCCATATTTAAAGCAAAATGTAATCGAAAAACTCCAAAAGATATAAAATTGCAAGGGCTACAAACTTGCTATCTCTGAATTTGGCAAATTTGGGGTTTTGACCACATTTTTTTTTTGAAAAATGCCCACAAAATATAATTTTTCAAAGATATTGAAAAAGCTGGAATAAATGTCAGAGAACCACATATGGGAAACTACCATACCAAATTTCAGAATCATATCACCATTTTTGACTGACGTATGGCATCTAAAGTATGGGTAACTCATGACGTCATATTAAACAAAATGTTTGTTTTACCTTTTTTGACCAGATGCAGACAAATAAATTGCATCACTGTATTTCTGAGACAAAAATGGTCTATAAACATGCCTTTTTTATTTATATTTATCAATTTAAAATGTTGACCTTCAGTGACCTGAACTTGACATGAACTTGACATTAACTTCACGTAAATGAAGTCAGGTGGTAAAATTACTATCACTATCGAATTTTACGTGGAAAATAACTCATAAAACATGTGTTGCATGACTTTTGTAGATATTTTAAGCATAGTCACCTTTTGTGACCTGACCTTGACCTTGACCTTGGCCAACAATCTCACTTTAGGTCATGCAGGATGGAAAACATGGCCCATAAGCTCTCATACCTTTGGCAGCACTTTGGGTGATCATGGTCGTAATCGAAGGCCTTGGATGGAAAACATGGCCCATAAGCTCAAATACGTCGATTTTGACCCATGACCTGACCGTGACCTGACATTTGACCTCACTTTGTCATTGAGTATGCTTTATATTCATCTCATTGAGAGCTTTCGATTGCCGCCTTGCGCGTCTCGCTTCGATCGTTAGTTCGGAAGATAACCGGGGGGGGGGGCGTTTAACCCCCCCCCCCCCCCAGTCAATGGCGTTCGGCTTAGACCCCAGTCAATGCGGAGTTAAAGTTGTCTTGAAATTTGACTATACGGGTATTTCGAGAAGAAAAAAGTGAATATGGCATTTGTTTGGACGATTGATGGATATCCGTCGAAGAGTTTCAAGTTTCGTGCCAGGGCCCCTTCTAAAAGAAGCTGTTTCATGCCCAGATCTACTACCACGACACTAGTCCTGTGTCGAAATTACTTAGCGTAGTGAGGTAATTCTTTCACCACAACCCGTTTTTCGATCTGCTCTACAAATCTGCTATCTCAGTTCAAAACCCCATGGTAAAGGTGAACTATTCGCTTTAATTGACAATTACTATGGAGAGAATGCACACGGATTGTGAATATGCATAGCAAACTTCCTGCTGATACAGCGACATAATAAAAGGAACGGAAAGCGACAACTTGTTTTACAGCGAATCTGATCTCATACCCCGAAGTGTTGTGGTTAACTTATATGTTACGTAACATAAAGCTGTTTGATAGAGAATTCCAGCCCAGTAATACCAGTATACCTGCTGAAGGAAACTGCTTGGCCATTCGCTCGCTAACGCAACGATTGATAGGCTCTGTATGCCGTTGGTCTGTAAGGAATCTTCATATAAATGCAAGATTGTCAGCTGGGAACGGTAATGTTTCTAGGCTGTCAAAGTCATTTACCAGACATGTTGAAAATCATCCGGCTGTAATGTCGTTACATGACTTAAGTTATAATATAAGGATAGCTACAGCGCTTTTGACTTCATTCATTAGAAAACAACGGAGAAACATGGACATGGATGTTTCCAGACAAATTAGAACTAGTTCGTGATGCACCAGGACTTAAAGTAACCGCATTAAATTAAACATGAACGGTTTATGTTGCCTTTCTGGGCCTTCACGATCCATATTGGATATCATCCGGTGGCAATGACATCCATTACCCAATTTAAATTATATAATGAAAGTTGCAGCGTTTTCGACTTCATCGCCCAACAATGTGAAATGGACCTGGATATTTCTAGACTTCTTGGAATAGCTCGCGAGGCAATATGGCTTTATTTAACATTTAATAGAAAATCCATGGTTTGTGTTATTCGATTCAGTAAAAATGACTGGGAAAAGATAAAACTTAACTGTGCTTTGCTCTTCAATCGCCGGTGCACTACCGCAGGCGTGTACATAGATTGACTAAATTCGTCATGAAGTCATTTCACCATGTTCATACCAAAGCTACTAGGACAAACAGGAAGTAATTGAATGACCCAATGACCGTAATTGAATGTTCCCATTCCATTTAACCGACTGACTTGTGTTCTTTATTTTTGTAAGGGGGCCGTACAGATGACATGTCGCTGCTGCAAACACACCGACATCCGAACACGGGAGCTGCCGCAAACACACCGGACATCCGAACACGGGAGCCCGGGTTATACTCAGTGACGTCATTGACCGAGACGCGAACTCTGTGAGGGCGACAAGGACTTACGACCGGGTTGGTATTGATAGAGAGAGTCCGCTACACACAGTGCACACACACAGAGAGATGAGAGATAGTCGCATAAAACACACACACACACGCCCGCCGCCCGCGCCCGCGCCCGTCGCCACGCGCGCCACGCACGCACGCACGCACGCACGCACGCACGCACGCACGAGCACAGCACGCAC
The DNA here is from genome assembly GCA_036785665.1 of Chirona hameri. Classification (NCBI taxonomy): domain Eukaryota; kingdom Metazoa; phylum Arthropoda; class Thecostraca; order Balanomorpha; family Balanidae; genus Chirona; species Chirona hameri. The sequence continues at coordinate 9,671 of JAXIVJ010020296.1, forward strand.
GCACCGCACGCACGCACACGACACACAGATAGAGATAGTCGCTGCAAAATGATCATCCAAGATACAGATTGTATGTGATGATTTTATGGAATTTGTGTTATTTGTGAGGACGTAAACATTGTTTCAAAAAATTATGAAGCATGTATTCCTTTTTCCGACAAAATCAAGTGACCGGTGTCGGGGCGGCGATTGTGGCCGGTGGGCGTGTGCAGCGTCAGTGGCCGGCGTCAGGGCTATTTATGATAACCGGCGCGGCTGCTCGCCGCCGCCTGCTCGGTCTCGATAAGCTCTGCAGCTGGGTTCAACAAGCCGACACTGGGGTAGGTCGTCGATCCTCCACTGTCAAATAAACCGGGCAGACCCGCCAGGGGAACGGTGCAGATCGAACACGGACGCTTGGGGTGTGTCCAAGCCAGGCGGTGGTGATTGGCTACCACGAGATAAAAAGAACATCAGCTAAGTTCGCACAAGCTCATCCCTTAGCACGTCGGCGACTCTGAACATGTAATTAACTCTGAACTCTGAGTATCTAATCATGTAACATTTTAGCTACAGTTATACATCGGTAAAAGCGAAGAAGAACAAAATTAGCGATAGTTGCAACCAAGTGAATGCGGCAACCACAGGAGTAATCCTGCCGAAGTTGTTCTGGGCTCTCCCTCTCCCGCAGGCTGAGGTGGGGACGCCTGGCGCTCGGCGGTGGTGTGGTGGGGAGGGGGGAGGGGGGGGGACACGCCACTCAGCCGGGCCGCTCTCCGGTACCGCGGCGGACATGCGATCCATCTCTGAGCCCCGCCGGCGGTGCGAGGAGCGCGTCGCAACCGACTCGTCACGAGCGACGGTCGCGCGAAGAGAGCGGCGGCCCGCGCTGCCGCTCCCCTGTCCGACCGTCCTCTCCGCCGCGCCCGATCGCGCACACGATCGCGCACGCGACGGAGCGGACGTCGGGTGGCGCGGGTGACGGCAGCGGTTCGCAGGGTCAGAGCTGGAACTAGCCTGGAGAGACATCGGGCAGACATTCCGCCGGCAGCCCCGGACGGCGGGTGCAAGCTCAAGAACTGCGCCAGCGCGCGTCACCGCGGAGTAGACGCGAAAGTCGGCGACGCACTGACGCAGCGTCTGGTGCACCTGACCCGTGATGGGCGGGGCGGGGTTCGCTGCCCCGCCCTCAGCGGGGGCGGGAATATCCAGCTGGCGTCGGCACCGTCACACGCTTAGCCATGCCCAAACGCTCTCAGCGTTTTAAACGCGTCGTAAAATAATCAAGGCATATTTCAGAGTATATGCCGTTGCAGCGGCGCCAAGCCACCACAGCTCCACACAGCTCCGTAGTGCGGCCACCCACCGGGCGGCCTCGAGTCCGGCGGAGGGGGCAGCGGCGGGGGCGGGGCGGGGGCGGCGGCAGAGACGACGGGCGCGTGCGGGTGGCACCTGATGGTGGGGGAGGGACAGCTGACGCCGTCTGCTGTATCCGCGAGCCTTCCAGCAACAGCCGCGCCGCCGGTCTGGCTCTCCGCACGGTGTCCAGCCGGCGGCGCTGCAGGGGTGCCAAACGCGGCCGGCTGGCATCTCGTCCGGCAGCCAGCCGCTGTGCCGGGTCGTGCCTGCGGTCGAGACGGCGGGTGCCGGCTGCTCCTACAGAGCGAGCAGCGGCGCCGGTAGGCTGCTACTGCTGCTCCTAGGACATCACTGGGGATTGCTGTCGGCCTCCGATTGTGCCACCAAGGTTGTTGGCAGTCAATTGTTTACTTCTCTTTTCAGGGCCCTCTTGTGCACTCAGATTGTCACCGTGACAGAGTCCTGAAGACGGCAAAGGCATCTTTGATGACTGCAAGACTGCAGACAGGGTCTCTCCGAATATCCTCGAATCGGCATCTTTTTTGTG
>JAXIVJ010020297.1:0-11490 GCA_036785665.1 Chirona hameri
GTTTTTGCCGCAGAGCTATGCGGCGCGCCGCTGACGGGCCGTCATCCTGTCCGCCGCGTTCGTCTGCTGTCGGAGTCGCGCGGCGGCGGCAGTGGTGGCGCGTCAAAAACAGACGCGCGCGCACACGCAGACGGGCCGGGCTGCTGGGAGGCAGGGTCACCGGCAGTTGCCGGGTGATGTCGGGGGATTGTTAATTATCGGTGGGTGGCTACTGGACTGTCGTAATACGTGATAGCTAGTCGTGATAGATAGATAGTCGTGATAGTCGTGATACCATACGTTGATACATGTGACCGTGACATGTTGGTTGATACGTGTCACGGTCTGGCACCGTGACATACCGTGACATACTGGCACATGTGGCTGCGACATACTGGCACATGTGGCAAGGCTAGCAGGAAATGATATCCTAGTATTGGTGTTGACTGCTTGTCACAAAATGGCAGACTTCCATTTTGTTTGTACTAATGCACCTGCAAAAAAAGACTGTCGTGATTCCACTAATATTGACCGATTTTTTCAACAGATTTTCGGAGATCCTTAATAGACTTCGATATATTTGAGCCTATACGTCATGCCACAATAAGTAGCTGATGTATTGAAAGCAAAGTGCACTGATATATTAAACCGAACTGAAAGTCACACTGGTATATTGGTAATTATCGGAAAACTCATGCATTTTGCTTTTGTAATGGCTTAGGTTCAAGATTAGAGATACAATGAAAGCTCCTACACGCTACCTAAATTCAACTTCGTTAATAGTCAATCATAAATTTGTCAATTAGGTGGCGAATATGCATCGCCAATTAAAAGCGGATCCAGAACGTCAAAAAGTTGGTTTTGAGGACCAAATTTTATACAAAATCCCACAAAATTCTGAAAACTCATCGGGTTTCGCTTCGATATCCATGAATAACTGTTTAAAACAAACTGTCATTATTCATGGCTTATACTTTCTTTAAATCAAGAAATATGTCAATTTTCGACCAGCTTTAGGCGCATTGGGACGGGCAGGGCATGGCCCCTTTGCTTCTGCCCCCCCCCCCCCCTCCTCCCCTTGGGCCCGCCACTGTCGTCAATCACTCCAGGGACTTCTTGTGCTGATATTCCAACCTTCCTCAGTAAATCTCTCGACCTCTCGGTAAATCGCTTTTGTTTTTGTCTCTTGATTGAGACACCACCAGTAGCGTTTCATCCCTTAGCATATGCACATGTTGTAAAGATTACCGGCATGATGTTTCAATTACTGTGGGAAATTACCTGATTTTATTTCAAAACCAACCTTGTCTTCCACACACAATGCACCAAAGTATAATGATGATTGCTGTACTGAAACGAAACACTCTTCAGTTGATGCAGCAAAACAAGCGTAGTCGGAATCTTGTGATCAATTAATTGGATCCATGGTCCAGTTCAAGCATTTGCATTTGATTTAAATTAGATTACACAATTTCGCTGTAAATTCGGCAATTTTCTTATTTGAATAAGATTTAAGTTTACTGATAATAGTTTATAACCATTCGATTGAATAGGTTCAGCAGTAGCAGCAATAGCAGCAGCAGAAGTATTAAGCAGAAAGATACCACCCTAGGCTGATAATTTATCAAATTACTTCCATTCGGATTTTAACCCCCAAAAAACAGTATGGATTAGATTGGATTGATTGAATCAGTCTCTAGACAATCTCATGTATTTTATCTTATTCTGCTCCAGGTTAGAAGGCCTTGGATTTGATCGGGCCTGTCTGGATTGTAAAATTGTATTCCCTTTCAGGAGGTCACGAACATACCCGTGCTGCAGCCTGCTGTCCAGGCGAGTTAGAAACCGTGCGCTCAAACACCTCGGTTCAGAGGAGTTATTAACAGTCAACCATTAGCATAATATATTTCATTCTCTAGCAGTAGCAATGCAATACCAGCTCGTTCTTTCTACGACGTGTTTCAAAGGTATGTATTTGCAGAATGCAATGTATGGCTGATGGTCGCGGCAAATTCAATAGCAGGGTTGCGCACGACAGTGCGCACTGCACACTGCACAGCTCACTTCTCTCCCAGCACTCATTTGCTGCAATAACATTCAGCATTTATTAGGCGGATCTGAAATTAAAGACCCGGCGCTCCAATACATAGCGTGCTACCCGGCGTCCCCGCGGCCGAAGAAGGGCTGCTGCGCCCGTGCTGAATGCGCTATCGGGACGGACGTGAGACTTCGTGCTGCGAGAAGACGTCACCCGCCTCGCCAATCGACCATTCCTCTTACACCGCCTATGGGCACAAATATACATACATATTACCTGTCTGCCTCGGAGCGGGCTCGTCGTGGCGTGTTGTACCGGGGTAATGATGGCCCGGGGGCGCTCTGGGCCCGGCTCGGTGCCGCCCAGTGTCGCCCGGCGCCGCGGACCTGGTGACCTGGCAGGGTCAGGTTAACTGAGCACGGGACGCCTCTCCAGTGATGAGGTCAGGCGTGGCCTATTACCCGTTATGAGGTAGGTAAGGGTCGCCTTGCCCTGTTCAGTGTCGTTGTCATGGTTGTTAGCGGATGTTACTCAGTTGACCCCAATGACGTCAGAAGGGGTAAGCTTATGGTGTCCGATATTCCACCGGGCGTGACGGTATAATTTTATCGCTGCCCATGATAACTTCAATAAGGTCACCTCATCGTGCCCAATGCTGCCTCTGCTGATAACGTCACACGTTTGCCAATGCCCTTTATGACGTAATTTATGACGTCAGCGTGGTTCAGCTGGCCTGTCTTACACTGTTTCACTCACAGAACATAGCCCAGCGGATATAACACGCTCTGTGCCAGGGTCCGACCCGCATGGGGGCTGTCCACTTCTCCAACCAACCGCTGTCTTACACACCTCCACAAACGACCGGCTCGCTCCTCGCGGCACGCTGCCTCGTTCCTCGTCGCACGGCCGGTATGAATTCGCGTCGCGTCGCGTCGCACGCCGAAATCCATCAGCCGGTACAAAGGCCGCGGCAGCGCAGCGGATGCCCGGGCACCCCGTGCAGAGCCTGGGCGACACGGATCCTGCACGGGCTACTAAATCGGGCAGACGGGGGGCGCATGGCGGGTGGAGTACCACATCAAAACGGACGCCAGTGGCAGCGCGACAGCGAGGGATCGTCGAGGCACAGACGGGATGAACGCCGATCGTAAACAGCAGGCGTGCGACGCCGCGGGGAGCGCGAATCGGAAGCCGATGGAGACGTCTGGCGGCTTGGCCACACACAGATGTGTGATTTGTGAAACTGTAGCGGCGATATGGAAGCTCAGGTGTGTGCCGATGAATTCGTGAATGGGCCTGGAGATGGCGGCCGTTTGAATCAAAGGTTCCGTTAGTAGCTGGCTGTGCTGAAGTGAAACTGGCACCTCGGCAAAAGGTGAAGGGTTCTCGCATTGGCTGAAATCCTGTGCAGAAGCATGACGTCATCGGATCAGGGCTGCATTTACATACGAGCTGGCGCATATATAAACTTGGTTCAATAGCCCGATGGGCTATTCCAGTGACGCTGCTGGGGCCGGAATGTGTTTGGTGTCCGGCATGTTAGCCGTCGGTACTGTGACCTTGGAGCATCCACTGCTGCTGACAAATCGTCGCCAAAACACATTTGTTATTTCCTTGCTGTTTGGGTCACGTGGTGCGCCAGGATGTCTGTCGGTCCGGTTAATGTGTTTTCTTAGTGTTTTGAGTGGTTACTCGGTAATTAAGTGGACATACGCTATGTAGCGACGTATTTATGGTATTGCTATAACGTAACTCTCTCGAATGGATTCCGGATGTCGATTTTGGAACATCATGCATAGCTTGTAGACATAATTGATCGCTGGAAATGTGCTAATAATTTTAGAAGAATTATGTAAACACCACATAGGTTTTAGAAACTTACCCCAAGCGCAACACATTATTTGGCAACTCAGTTTCCTAGAACACTTCAATAACGTAATATAGTTGTGAATAGTTGTAAACAAAATCGCAATGATAGAGCAGAGATGTTACTGGGCCTGAATTTCCGCGGATCTATAAAGGCCCGGTGACGCGTATAACCTGGCAAGCTAGCTAACCTACCGGATATATGTGGTGTTTAACCAGAGCTGCAGAATTGAGACCCACAGAGCTGACGTTGGGCCTGAGTTGAGGCTCGGTGGGCTTGGATCGGGACGGATCTGCATGGTTAGCTGACATGTTCCGTCCTCGCCGTGCCTGACTGTGGAAACATCATGGATCCAGTATACAACATACAGTTATTTTGTGCCTCGCCTGAATGCACCCAATCATGGTTATGCCGTGCTGTTTTGGTGTGTCACTGAACCATGTCAATTGTCAATGATGGTGAAAGAAATAATTTGGCTCTTACTTTTTTGAAAATCTATGCAATGTAATCCGTTGTAACTTTGTAATATGTTGATGCATGTGCCAGATTGGCTCTGCTGCCCTAAAGTCGTGGTACCAAATGAATAGCACCGATCTGAACCATAACCAACCAGGTAATATTTACCAGCAAATTTTCGTTCACCTGAAATATCCTAAAATGCTTGGGGGCTGCCTTCCCCATCTTCCATCTTCCACCAAACAGCATAACGAGTGGTCTGATATTGTCACCCCTCGCGACAGGGGTGGGGATATTGTCACCCCTCGCGACAGGGGTGGGGATATTGTCACCCCACCTTTGTCACCTGTCTGCCCTGTGTGCTGCCTGGCTAGCGCCTTTACATTTGCATGTTGATGTCTCGATCTGCCAATGTAGGCAGTGATGGAATTCATGTTTTCTATTCTCCGGACTTTTACCGCCCTAACTGACATGCCACAGTTGTATCTTCAAGGCATCTGATGTACTACCTACCCGGGTCATAAAACAAAAATAACGTATAGATACCCGCACCAAATTCGGAGCATAAGTCTTCTGAACCAGACCAGCGTCCAACTGGCGGATCAAGTGGAATGCAATTCATTTATCAATGCATTTCAGTTGGACTCCATCCATAAGCTGGTTTTCGGAGCCCACAAACATATTGGTGATTGGCACTGGGTCCCAATACAACAAACAACAAATATGTAGCACGCACGTGCCAACAAGGCAAAAACAAACTTTGAGTTTAGAAGCTCTTGCGTAACTTTCTCGGACAATAGGTGGACAGAAGACAGCCTCCGAGCCGTGTATCCGTTTTGTCCCAGCAGACCCCGGCTTCAGTCCGCCAGAGACAGTCTCCGAGCCGTGTATCAGTTTTGTCCCAGCAGACCCCGGCTTCAGTCCGCCAGAGACAGTCTCCGAGCCGTGTATCAGTTTTGTCCCAGCAGACCCCGGCTTCAGTCCGCCAGGGACAGTCTCGGAGCCGTGTATCAGTTTTGTCCCAGCAGACCCCGGCTTCAGTCCGCCAGAGACAGTCTCCGAGCCGTGTATCAGTTTTGTCCCAGCAGACCCCGGCTTCAGTCCGCCAGAGACAGTCTCGGAGCCGTGTATCAGTTTTGTCCCAGCAGACCCCGGCTTCAGTCCGCCAGAGACAGTCTCCGAGCCGTGTATCAGTTTTGTCCCAGCAGACCCCGGCTTCAGTCCGCCAGACAGTCTCCGAGCCGTGTATCAGTTTTGTCCCAGCAGACCCCGGCTTCAGTCCGCCAGAGACAGCCTCCGAGCCGTGTATCCGTTTTGTCCCAGCAGACCCCGGCTTCAATGCCCCGTCCGTCAGGGACAGCCTCCGAGCCGTGTATCAGTTTTGTCCCAGCAGACTTTCCCTGGCGGCTTCAGTCCGCCAGGGACAGCCTCCGAACCGTGTATCAGCTTTGTCCCAGCAGACCCCGGCTTCAATGCCCCGTCCGTCAGGGACAGCCTCCGAGCCGTGTATCCGTTTTGTCCCAGCAGACCCCGGCTTCAGTCCGCCAGGGACAGCCTCCGAGCCGTGTATCCGTTTTGTCCCAGCAGACCCCGGCTTCAGTCCGCCAGAGACAGTCTTCGAGCCGTGTATCAGTTTTGTCCCAGCAGACCCCGGCTTCAGTCCGCCAGAGACAGTCTCCGAGCCGTGTATCAGTTTTGTCCCAGCAGACCCCGGCTTCAGTCCGCCAGGGACAGTCTCGGAGCCGTGTATCAGTTTTGTCCCAGCAGACCCCGGCTTCAGTCCGCCAGAGACAGCCTCCGAGCCGTGTATCAGTTTTGTCCCAGCAGACCCCGGCTTCAGTCCGCCAGAGACAGTCTCGGAGCCGTGTATCAGTTTTGTCCCAGCAGACCCCGGCTTCAGTCCGCCAGAGACAGTCTCCGAGCCGTGTATCAGTTTTGTCCCAGCAGACCCCGGCTTCAGTCCGCCAGAGACAGTCTCCGAGCCGTGTATCAGTTTTGTCCCAGCAGACCCCGGCTTCAGTCCGCCAGAGACAGCCTCCGAGCCGTGTATCCGTTTTGTCCCAGCAGACCCCGGCTTCAATGCCCCGTCCGTCAGGGACAGCCTCCGAGCCGTGTATCAGTTTTGTCCCAGCAGACTTTCCCTGGCGGCTTCAGTCCGCCAGGGACAGCCTCCGAGCCGTGTATCAGCTTTGTCCCAGCAGACCCCGGCTTCAATGCCCCGTCCGTCAGGGACAGCCTCCGAGCCGTGTATCCGTTTTGTCCCAGCAGACCCCGGCTTCAGTCCGCCAGGGACAGCCTCCGAGCCGTGTATCCGTTTTGTCCCAGCAGACCCCGGCTTCAGTCCGCCAGAGACAGTCTCCGAGCCGTGTATCAGTTTTGTCCCAGCAGACCCCGGCTTCAGTCCGCCAGGGACAGCCTCCGATCCGTGTATCAGCTTTGTCCCAGCAGACCCCGGCTTCAATGCCCCGTCCGTCAGGGACAGCCTCCGAGCCGTGTATCAGTTTTGTCCCAGCAGACCCCGGCTTCAGTCCGCCAGGGACAGCCTCCGAGCCGTGTATCCGTTTTGTCCCAGCAGACCCCGGCTTCAGTCCGCCAGGGACAGCCTCCGAGCCGTGTATCCGTTTTGTCCCAGCAGACCCCGGCTTCAGTCCGCCAGGGACAGCCTCCGAGCCGTGTATCAGCTTTGTCCCAGCAGACCCCGGCTTCAATGCCCCGTCCGTCAGGGACAGCCTCCGAGCCGTGTATCCGTTTTGTCCCAGCAGACCCCGGCTTCAGTGCCCCGTCCGCCAGGTATAATGTGACGGGGGCGGAGCCTGGCAGGTGTTTGCATGGCCTATCGGCCCCGATCGGCAGGTCAAATTTGCGTGTGACAGAACAGTGTCCGCTCCTTACCCGGACTGGCTTGTCGCTATAATACCGATGGCGGACCGAGTTGTCGCTATAAGACCGATGGCGGACCGAGTTGTCGCAATAAGACCGATGGCGGGCCGAGTTGTCGCTATAAGACCGATGGCGGACGGAGTTGTCGCTATAATACCGATGGCGGACCGAGTTGTCGCTATAATACCGATGGCGGACCGAGTTGTCGCTATAAGACCGATGGCGGGCCGAGTTGTCGCTATAAGACCGATGGCGGGCCGAGTTGACAGAAGGTCCCAGCAGACCACACTTCACACTTCTCGGTGCACCGAGAAGTGTGAAGTGTATATGTATATGTGTTTGTACGTGTATTATGCGAGATTGACATGAGTACCCCACCGCAATTCGGAACGTGCGCAAGCTGTGTGTTAGATTTGTCAAAAGCATGTACAAAACTCATCATTGATAATGTGCTAGCCACGAAAGCTCGGATCTTTTCATTTAGTATATTTGGTATACAATAAAGATATTACTGCCATATTATTATCATATTTCAACTTATTATTCTCACAATGGCATCAGCTATCATCTCACACATCAAAGCATAAATATTATCATATATTATTATGCATTAAAACAAATACAAATAAGTGCTTAGTGAATTTGCAAGTTACAGGGAAAAAACTTATATACAAAATGGAGCTATCGCTTTAAATTGGAAGAAGCACTCACTTTATATGTAAACTCATTCACACTTAGCATACAACTGTCCCAAAACGAAGTTATTTCAATTGTAAAATTACAAGTGCTGAGAATTAATGCAATAACCGGCAACCTCATACTAAGTAAGTAAATAAATAAATTAAGGCCGAAATTGTATTGTTGGATATTACACTATTGAAGCTTCGTCAGCAATGAACAATTTGCTGACTTCAATAGCGAAATATTCAACAATACAATTTCGGCCTTAAATGATACTAATAAGACCAAATATAACCAGGCACAGTGCAGAACAACAATCGCATGCATTGATTCATAGACCACCGAAGTTTTGCTAACTATATTGCTGAAAGACCAAACACTACGCTTGAGAAATGAAAATGAATGCAAACGAAGCGCTTTATTTATTTAAATATAGCACACGTTAGTCGTTACATTCTATGTCCAGGTCCAGGTCCAAGAGTTTTCGCCACCTTAGAAGTTACAAGTGATCCACGCGTTTAAGCTGCTGCTGTCAGGGGCCCTCTAGTGGCTTGAGAGAACCTCGGCCGGCTTGATCCTTGGTCCTTGGTTTGATCCTTGGTCCTTGGCCCCTTGGTCGGCCTGCAGGAGCCTTTGTCCGGCCTGAGGGGCCCTTCGTCGACCTGAGGGGCCCTTTGTCGGTTTGAGGGGGCCTCAGTCGGCCTGAGTGGCCCTCGATATGCCTGAGTGGACCTCTGTCGGTGTGAGGGGGCCCTGAGTGGGCCTGAGGGACCCTCGGTTGGCCTGAGTGGCTCTCGCTTGGCCTGAGTGGCACTCTGTATGCCTAAGGGGATCTCGGTCGGCATGATGGGACCTCGGTCGGCGTGAGGGACCCTGAATGGGCCTAAGGGACCCTCGCCTGGCCTGTGGGCCCTCAGTCAGCTTGATGGGGCCCTCAATGGGCCTAAGGAACCCTCGGTTGGCTTGAGTGGCTCTCGTTCGGCCTGAGGGGACCTCAGCCAGCTATAAGAGGCCTTTTCGGTCTGAGGGGCCCTTGATGGGCCTGAGGGGCTCTCCCGCGGCCTGAAGGGGTCGTCGGTCTGCCTAAGGGGGTCATCTGACGGCCTTAGAAGCTCTCGATCGGCTTGAAGGGCCCTCGGTCGGCTTGGTCGACTTGAGGAGGTCCTTTTTCGGCCTAAGGTGCCTTTGGTCAGCTTGAGGAGGTATTTGTTTCGGCCTGAGGGGCCTTCGGTCAGCTTGAAGAGGCCTTTGGTTGACCTGAGGGGCCCTTAGTCGGCCTGAGTGGCCCTCGGTCGGCCTATATGGATCCTTAGTGTGCCTGTGGGACTCTTTTGTCTTAGGCCGTATGTGCCTGTGGGGCTCTTTTGTCTTTAGTGTGCCTGTGGGGCTCTTTTGTCTTAGGCCTTATGGGGGCTCTCGGTCGACTTGAGGTGCCCTTGGTCGACTTTAGGGGGCCCTTGGTCGGCCTGAAGAAGAACGCAGTCAGCCTGAGGGGGCCATCGGTCGGCTCAAGTGGCTCTTACCAGGCCGGAGCCTCAGCGGGCCCAGGCTGGCTTTAGAGGGTCATTGTCTAGGTCAGAAGCTACCCGGTGGTCTCAGTTGGTTTGACACAGTATTTTCCAGGCCTTGGAGCCTTAGGCTCCTTGTCGCTCTGAAATTACCTTTGTCAGGCCTGAAAGGGCCCTATGCCTGTCTGAGAGGTCTGTTTGACAGTTTGAAAGGACCCTTAATCGTCCAAGTGGGTGCTTTTCCGGCCACAGAGAGTCCTAAGTCCCTAAAAGAGGATCCTCCGCTTCTTTGAGAAGATCATCGGTCGACCAGAGATGACCACCGTCCGATCTGAGAAGGCCTTGCGCTTGTCTTAGAGGGTCATTGTCAGACCTAAGAGGGCCCTGTGCAAGTCTGAGAAAACTCTCGGTCATTCTGGAGAGCCCTTAAGTGGGCTGATAGAGCCATTGGTCGGTCGGAAGCAGTCTTGCAGACTCGGAGTCGGAATCTGAGCCTATTGGAGTCGGTAATTTTTACCAGAGTTGGAGTCAGTTAAATTTTGCCGACTCCGGCTGCCATCTGATAATTATTTATGATAAACGTGTTTTTCAGATACATTTTTAATTGCCCACCGATGACGATAATTTAACATTTTACGGTTTCAAAATTGTGCTGCTGTCCTAAAAAAACGAATGATATGACCAGTAGTCTATTTCACAAAGCAAAAAAGTTTGTAATTACAAATAATTTCTTTGTAATTACAAATAATTTGTACACATGTTTGTAGTTTGGATTTCACAAAACCCCAGGGCAGTAAATCTCAATTTACTATTTACAAACTACTTTACAAAGATATTGTTTGTAAAGATGTTTACAATTGCACACGTTCTATTTCTCAAAGGTTGACGGAAGTGAGGAAATGTTTGCAATTACAAACTTGTAATTCCAGTGGGTCAGGGGTTCTGAATTTCAGAAACTGCATTGACAGTTGACATTGTTTGACTGTTCAGGTTATTTTCTTGGTGAGGTTGTTACGTTGCCGAGGTTGTTAGGGTAATGGTTTAGTTATGCATAGGTATAGCTGCCCAAAACAATTTATTTTTCCGAGAGATTCGAACAGAGATCTCCAACTTTGAAGTCCAGTCACAGTGCATGCACCTTACCGATTGCGCTGTGAGGGGCGCCTCCGCGCGGAGAAACCGCATGGCGATAGAATTGCAGCGGTCAACGATGTCTTGTGCAATGTACAGTGAACCTTCACCCTTTACGAAGTAAGAAATCGGCTAGGTTAGGTTAAAAAATGGTCGAGAAATTCAACGATCTTTCTTTTAAGAGTAGTTCTGTTGTTATGCTCCGCCACCTGGTGAATGGTCAAATTCTGTTTACTCTAACTGCTTACCAAGATGTATTTTTACAATCAGAGTTTGCATTCCGATGAAATGTTAATTAAAAGATTATTCTCCCTATAACTAATTTCATATTGAATAAAAAAATAAACCACAATGTAAATATTTGTTAAATTAAATTGTTAACAATCAAATTATTTGTCATTAGCAACAAGTTTTAATACAAACGTTCTTGATTTCAAGCTTTCTGCTGTACTAACATTTGTGTTTACAATTTTCTTTACAATCGGTAATTCAGAGGTGGCGAATGTTTGTGAAATAGCTTTTGTGAGGTTTGCAATATTTTCTTGCGTTTGTAATCGCAAACATATGTAATTACTAACTTCTTTGTGAAATAGGCCTCAGTCAGTCCATCACCTATCAATTTCAGTTAACTAGAAATTTGTCAATTTTATGGACTGAAAGAAGGAAATTGGAAAAATGGGAAATTGGCTGTGTGTATTGTTTCCTTTATGAAACGGACAAGATAGCTCCATAATTGTAATAATTGTATTAGTTTTATACTACATATATATATATATATATATATATATATATATATATATATATATATATATATATATATATATATATATATATATATATATATATATATATATATATATATATATATATATATATATATATATATATATATATATATATATATATATATATATATATATATATATATATATATATATATATATATATAT
>JAXIVJ010020298.1:0-11393 GCA_036785665.1 Chirona hameri
CTTTACGGCTGGCCGGCTTTCCACCACCTCGGTCAAGTGTGTCGGCCAGCTCGGGCAGGCCGGCCACATGGCCACACACCGTCACTGGCGCAGCTGCCGAGCGCGCGGGGGGCGGCACCCCGCAGCGTGTCACCGGCGACCGAACTGATGGCGGCAGGACGGCGACACTGGCCGCACCCCGCCCCCCCCCCCCTCCCTCGGGAGAGCCCCAGCCGGACCAGCAGTATCGACAGTGGCGGGCGGCGCTCAGTTGCAGCCCCCCTGCCCTCTCTTTGCATTCCTTTGTCTCATTAGTTTGTGAGTCATGATGGATGGAGCAGCGCAATGTCTGCTGACGGCACGGCGTGTCGGCCAAATGAACCCCGATACGTCAGTCGGCCGGGTCCCGTCGAAATTGGACGCGCCGACCAACAGCCAGCGCCTCCGGCTGCTCTCCGGTTATCTCCCCTGGTTCTCTCCCTCGGTTCTCTCCCTCGTTTTCTCTCTCCTCGGTTATCTCCCTCGGTTATCTCCCTTGGTTCTCTCCCTCGGTTTTCTCCCTCGGTTCTCACCTCCGGTTGTCTTTATTATCCACTGCTTTTGTTACAGCCGAACTTGGCTACACTTCTTAGCAAGAGGGTATGAGGGGTAGAGTAGGGCACCTGCTCAAATGCGTATGCAAAGATTCGGCGATGATTGCAATGTCTTTTGTATAACACGAACTGTAATACATTAGAATGGAGAGCCTCAGAGCTTTAGAAAAATTGCGCACTGAAGAATGCTAGCATACAGAAATGGATCTTGTGTTCCTTTTCATACCTTGCTCATTTTGAAAGAGCATCCTTTGTATGTTTAGCCCCGTCTATTGCACGAGGGGTCCGCGTCTACAAGATAGATCGTTTGCACGAGGGGTCCGCGTCTAGATCGTTTGCAAAGTGCAGGACATATTATTACCCACACCAGTAGGTATCAGTAAAAGTACTGAAAGCTGAAAATGTGTTACTCACATGGACATTATGTATATCTCCAACGATATAGTCATTTTGTAATATTCAAGCGTTAAGTGATATTCAACGTCTCGTTTGTCGGTTAGCCCTTCTAATTAGAGAGACTTCTAATTAGAGGGATACATCATTGGTCTCCTGATTTATTATTTTTTCTCTCGAAAAATGGAAGGCGTCATTAAGGAAGAACTAGGCGATATGCAAATTTGCTAAAAAATATGTTATAGTGTGTCGAATTTTCTCCTGAGACAACGCTTGTTTGCATTTTATTCCACACGAGAGCTTTTTTCTTCTTCCCAGCTAGCTGGCAGTCTATGGCCGGGGAGGGGGGGGGGGGGGGGGGGGTAACTGCCAATGAGCCAGGCAGATATCTAACATTATGTTAAGTCGGCTAATATTGTCCGGCGCAAAGAGCAAAAGAAAATGCAAAAATTTACCTTAAGCCGGTTCATGATTGTCCGGTGCAAATGGCAAGAGGGAAGCCGAAACATGGAAACACATACATACAACACATACAAGCATACAGGCCCACACGCAATACTAGACACGATTCTAGTTTAAGATAACAAATTACCTGCAGACGGATGACAGGCCCATATCACGGCTGAAACAGACACCCCCTGGAAAAGTATTATACTAGTAAATGCTTGACGTAATCATTCGTGACATCCAAGCAATCAACAATTATGACAGTTATCAATTCATTATCAATCAACAATTAGGAACTAATATCTTTTGTCTTCTGTCGATGTTTCTGCCAGTTCAAGTCGCGCCTCGACAAGCACTGGGCTGACATGCACCACGTCATCCCAGACACTGACTGACGCACTGTACACCACGACCGGAGCTTGATGAGACCGGGGTCTTCAGGTCTAGTGACCTACTCTAAATTCTCGATCAACGTATGGTATGGTATAGTATGGTATGTTTGTCTATAGTATGATATGTTTGTCTATAGTATGGTATGTTTGTCTATAGTATGGTATGTTTGTCTATAGTATGGTATGTTTGTCTATAGTATGGTATGTTTGTCTATAGTATGGTATGTTTGTCTATAGTATGTGTTTGTCTAAAGTATGGTATGTTTGTCTATAGTATGGTATGTTTGTCTGTAGTATGGTATGTTTGTCTATAGTATGGTATGTTTGTCTATAGTATGTGTTTGTCTATAGTATGGTATGTTTGTCTATAGTATGGTATGTTTGTCTATGGTATGGTATGTTTGTCTATAGTATGATATGTTTGTCTATAGTATGGTATGTTTGTCTATAGTATGGTATGTTTGTCTATAGTATGTTATGCTGGTCTATAGTATGGTATATTTGTCTATAGTATGGTATGTTTGTCTATAGTATGGTATGTTTGTCTATAGTATGGTATGTTTGTCTATAGTATGGTATGTTTGTCTATAGTATGGTATGTTTGTCTATAGTATGTTATGCTGGTCTATAGTATGGTATGTTTGTCTATAGTATGGTATGTTTGTCTATAGTATGGTATGTTTGTCTATAGTATGGTATGTTTGTCTATAGTATATGTTTGTCTATAGTATGTAATGTTTGTCTATAGTATGGTATGTTTGTCTATATTATGGTATGTTTGTCTATAGTATGGTATTTTTGTCTATAGTATGGTATGTTTGTCTATAGTATGGTATGTTAATCTATAGTATGGTATGTTTGTCTATAGTATGGTATGTATGTCTATAGTATGTTATGCTGGTCTATAGTATGGTATGTTTGTCTATAGTATGGTATGTTTGTCTATAGTATGGTATGTTTGCCTATATTATATGTTTGTCTATAGTATGGAATGTTTGTCTATAGTATGATATGTTTGTCTATATTATGGTATGTTTGTCTATAGTATGGTATTGTTGTCTATAGTATGATATGTTTGTCTATATTATGGTATGTTTGTCTATATTATGGTATGTTTGTCTATAGTATGGTATGTTTATCTATAGTATGGTATGTTTGTCTATAGTATGGTATGTTTGTCTATAGTATGGTATGTTTGTCTATAGTATGGTATGTTTGTCTATAGTATGGTACTAGTGCTAACCGTCCGCTCCTCTGGGCGATTACAGGTCAAGTGGTGGTGCAAGCCAGTGATAGGCGATTCGGAATTGATAACCCGTACTACCCGTGACACCTGTCGTATCTATAATACGTTTTTGTACCCGTCATACACCCGAAGTACCCGTCAAAAATCTACGGTGCCCGACATACACCCGTAGTACCCGTTGTGCCCCTGGGGAACACGTGATAACCCCGTTATTGCCGGCACTCACCCATTATACCCGTGGAACACCTATGGCACCCGTTATACACCCGTTAAGCCCGTGAAAACTCCACCCCGGCTTAGCGTATATGTTCATTGATATGTGCCGTACCGTATGTCGATGACCTTCGTTTCGCAGTGATTCCGTGGTTGCTTCTCATTGGTTGTGGCACTGGCTGATTGGCTTTCGACCGGAGTGAAACGATGTAAAACTCGTATCCGTAAACTGTTTTTTTTTACGGTAAAATATTGCTTAACACCTCCTTCTATGTTAGTTACAGCACAAACCTTCGCCCAAAACTGCACAACCTAAAACTGTCTGTAACTATCGTATCAAATGCGTCGGAAATGTACGAATTATACACCACTCGGTAGTATCCGTAAACTCGTTTGAAAACCTTAAAATCACGTGCATCTCGTGCTTATATCAATATGGTTCTGCAATGTAGAACTGCCGCTTTACTTTGTTAAATTCGTTCCGGAGAGACAGACAGACAGACGCCTATCAAATAGTAATATAGATGCTTGTCTATAGTATGGTATGTTTGTCTATAGTATGGCATGTTTGTCTATGTTTGTTTGTTATGTTTGTCTATAGTATGGTATGTTTGTATATAGTATGGTATGTTTGTCTATAGTATGGTATGTTTGTCTATATTATGGTATGTTTGTCTATAGTGTGGTATTTTTGTCTATAGTATGGTATGTTTGTATATAGTATGGTATGTTTGTCTACAGTATGGTATGTTTGTCTATATTATAGTATGTTTGTCTATAGTATGTGTTTGGCTATAGTATCGTATGGTATGGTATGGTATGTTTGTCTATAGTATGTGTTTGTCTATAGTATGTGTTTGTCTATAGTATGTGTTTGTCTATAGTATGTGTTTGTCTATAGTATGTGTTTGTATATAGTATGTGTTTGTCTATAGTATGTGTTTGTCTATAGTATGGTATGTTTGTCTGTAGTATGTGTTTATCTATAGTATGTGTTTGTCTATAGTATGTTTCTATACAACATGGTTAGCGTAGGTTAGCGCTATCAGTCATCCAAAATCAGAATATGTTTGGCGTTGCGGTAACCAGCGGGCGACGCTGGTATATTCCTACCTATTGCTGTTTAACATTCTTTTGTAGATACCAGGTATATTCTTATGACCCCCTGGTATATTCCTACGACTATTTAACATGCTTTGGTAGACAATAGCTAGCGATGGTTGAAAGCTAGCCACTGGCGAATCTAGGGTTCGAGAATGGGAGGGGGGGAGGGCTAAAATTTCGCTCCGCTTCATCATCGAAAAGTTGTTGACGGGGGGGGGGGGGGCGGTGGAGTTGGGTCGGCAGCGCTAAAAGTCGTTGAGCGGGTGGGGGGGGGGGGGTATCGGGTCCTCAAAGCGAAAATCATTGACCGGAGGGGATTTTTTCTTCTTCCTAATTATCACTTATTACAGCCAATGCACGCGGGGCGGGGAACATCCTTGTATTGGATGCCCGCCATGTTCCTGTTGGCGGCATTTGTCCCTAATGCCCCCACCCCTTGGATCCGCCAGTGGTAAAAAACAGACAAAACCCAATTTTCCCTCTTCTGTCGCTTTCAAACATTTTTGTAGCTGAGTTCATGCTGAGTCTGATCTTGACTTGTTGGAAATGCTAAAAATTGTGAGACCTCTACTCATAGCACCCATAAAATGCACCGGGATAGGTACCATGGTACCACCGGGATAGCATGGTGCAAAATGGGTGTCAGATTTAAAATTGGTACCTTAAATTTATTGAGTCAGGATATGACCTGAGGCCAAAGTAGCCATCCCAAGCTATAGGAATTTAAATTGACCTTGACAATGAAAAATATTAACTTTACCTACACATTCACAAATTGTGATTTGTTTTGGCTACATGTTTACAGGGAAAGGAAAACAACGATACCCAAGTCCCAGTCACAATTCCTCAAATACTGTCGAAATGCGTTCCACGCACGCTATTCAGCGCTATAAACTTTGGCGGCCAAAACGCGACGTTCTTTAACTTACGATTTCCAACTAGTCAAGATGAGACTCAGACATTTGTGATACTTGGATAAGTTGGACGTGTTTTAGAGGCTCTACCAATATGGATAATTTTTGCGCTAAGAGGATATTCCAATAAGTTGTATACCAGAAGATAGATACGAGGCTGAGGAAGGTGCTGGTGGTATTTGCAGTCGTGTGACTGCTCCAAACAAGGTAAAATCCTGAACTTAAATTGTTATTTTTGTTTTGTTATTACGAGCGAGCGCGAAGCGCTCGCTCGTCTTTCCGTGGTATATGGGAACAATCTGAATAGGAGCGGCCCGACCCGACCCGACCCGACCCGACCCGGCCCGTGGCGACGCTTTTGAGAAGCTAATATCTCTGCAACCGCACGTCCGATTGACCAGCGGGCTTCTTTGCTGAGCAACCCCATCCAACCTACCCTGTTTGAAACCAGTGCCGACTCACGTGGGTGACTACCACTGCGCGTGGCGCGTGCCGCGTGAGGGGTGTTGGAAGGTGTTTCCTCGCAATAACTCCGCAACGGCTGAGCCGATTGTGTTCAAATTTGGTGTGTGGTTAGGGACCCCTCAGCCGCCACTTTTCCACAAGTTAGTGGCGGGGTGCCTCTGCACGTGCGCACGTGCACACCCCTATTCTAGATCTCAGGAACGGCTGAACCGATTGTGTTCAAATTTGGTGTGTGGTTAGGGACCCCTCAGCCGCCACTTTCCCACAAGTCAGGGGTGGGGTGCCTCTGCACGTGCGCACGTGCACACCCCTATTATATATATATATATATATATATATATATATATATATATATATATATATATATATATATATATATATATATATATATATATCAGGAACGGCTGAGCCGATTGTGTCCAAATTTTGTGCGTGGTTAGGGACCTCTCAGCCGCCACTTTCCCACAAGTCAGGGGTGGGGTGCTTCGGCACGTGCGCACGTGCGCACCCTTTTTGTATCTCAGAAACTACTTGCCCGATGGAGTTGAAATTCACCATACATTTTCTTCGCGCCATCTCGTTCATCGCCAACTTCGGCGTCTTACTGGTTTTAATATTTTGACGTTAATTTTCCAACCAGCGAGCTCGGATTTTCTTGTTTGATTTGTGCATGTCACGAGGCAAAACAAAACAAAAATCACGTCTAAATTTCCACGTGCGCTTCTGCGTGAAGATACAGTAATCGACAGCTAGCATGAAATCAAGTAGATCAAATTGAATAATACAACCGAGTTTTGAAAATGCCTATTCCAAGGCGCAAGAGAGCCAGAAAGTGTGGAATACTTCTGACGAGAAGAAAGAGGAGGAGAGAGAAGATACTAGAGAAGAGAAGGTAGATGCTGACAGAGAAGAGGATAGTGAAGAGAAGAGAGGCGTGATTAGAGAAGAAAAGAGAGAGGACAAGAGTGAAGAGAATATAGAAGAGAAGATAGAAAAGAACATATAAGAGAAAATAGAAGAGAAGATAGGAGTGATGATAGAAAAGAAGCTGGATAAGAAGATAGAACAGATGATATAAAGGAAGATAAAAAAGATAAAAAAGAAGAAACTAGAGAAAATAGAAGAAAAGATAGACGAGATCATCGGAGAGATGATAGAAGACAAGATAGAAGAGAAATTAAAAAGTATGATGGACGGGAAGATGGAAAAGGGAAGAGGGAGGAAAAGGAAGATAAGATGGAAGGAACATAGTAGAAACGATAGAAGAGATGATAGAAGAGCAGAGTACAGCAGCAGCAGCAGTAAGAGCAGCTTGGGGAGACGATAGAAAAGTTGATAGAAGAGAAGATAGAGGAGAAGATAGAGGAGAGGAAAGAAGAGAAGAAAGAAGAGAAGAAAGAAGAGAAGAAAAAAGAGAAGAAAGAAGAGAAGATAGAACAGAAGAGAGATGGTTCGATAACTGTACAAGATAAGAATAGACAGCACATCCAGGGTAGGAAGAGGCATCGCATTCCCGGAGAGCAGGAACATTGTGTTGCCTTATCGAACAGGTTCAGTGTCCTGTAGCCTGCCGAGGAACCTGAGAAGGAAAATATTAGATATTTGATGATCGGTGATTCACGGGTGAGGCCCCTTGGGAGTGTTGTGGGAGAGAGGACAGGTGCGCTGTCAAACCAGGAGTGAAAGTGTCCGAAATTGGCCCTATTATCCAGGACGAGATACGTGCGTGCGATCCCGAAACGATCATCATACCAGTGGGGGTCAATGACGTTGGACCGAAGCGCAGCGTAAAGCTTGTGGAAGAATATTGGAAACTGCTGCAGACGCTGAAGGAGGCTAGGAAGACTATCGTCATCACTGGCATCCTCCCTCGAGCTGCAGTCGGCACGGAGTGGTACTCCAGAGCCCTGTCAGCAAACCACTCTGTGAGTAAGCTGTGCTCGGCTATGGGGTTTTAATTTGTCGACCAGTGGGATAAGTTTTATGGCAGCGACGTGTACTACATGAGGAATGGCTTGCATTTATCGGATGAGGGGGCGACAGTATTGAAGGCTGCATACGCAAGGGTGATTCAGGGAAACTAGGCGGGAGGGGGGGGGGGGGGTCAGAAGACACATGTAAAAGGGCATCGAGAAGTAGGCAATGGTGAAGGTTCAACTGATAAGGGGACGCATCAAAGTTATCATAGCTGTAGCAGTAGCAGTGGTAGAGAGAGACCAAAATGTAATATTGGATGTATAATGTTAAATGCACAGAGCATTAGATCACAATTTGATGAGTTCAGATGCTATGTTGGTATTCAAAAACCTGGTATTATTGGTGTAACAGAAACATGGGTTAGTGAGGAATTTTGTGGTGATAGGCTACAGGACTTCGAACTACAAGGTTACAACATGTTTTCGTACTGCAGGAAATCACGGCAGGGTGGCAGGGTGTTTGTATACGTCAACAATTTGTACTGTGCTACGAGGGTTGATGATCCATTAAAAGCGAAGGACGTAGAATCAATTTGGATAGACGTTAACATTAGTGCAGGTAATAGGGATAACTTAAGAATAGGAGATTCTACAGACCCAGTAATCTTTTGAGAATGCCTCAAGTTGAAGCAGACCGAGTGATCTGCGAGGAAATTCGTAAATTTTTAAAACACATTGTCTGATCATGGGGAAATTCAATTTACAGGGTATGAAGGCAGGGTAGAGACCAACGAGTGTATGATGTTTAGGCAACTTTTTGAAGAGGAAATTTGTATGCATCAGTTTGTCACTGAACCAACTAGATTATGTTCAATTCTTGACCTAGTCTTCTCTGACAACAGAGAACTAGTGAGTGATGTAACCATCGGTGAGGGACTCGGTAAAAGCGATCATAGTATAGTAAACTTTAATATCTCATCTAATGTTAAGCTCAAAGATAATCTCCTTCTGGTTCCAAATTTTAATCAAGCAGACTTTGACAAAATGAGAAATGAACTTGCCCAGATAGATTGGAACAGTGAGTTTGTAAGATTAGATACACGTGAATCCTGGAATTCTTTTAATACTATATTGAAAGCAGTTCAGACTACTCTGGGCTACAGGACTTCATGCCATTTAAGTATAAACGTAACGTAAAAAAACGATAGACCTCCCGGGCTTACACCAGAAGTTAGAAATGCCATCAAAACGAACAGAGCTGCATTTAAGAAAATGAAGGGATCACCAATTGAGTCCAATAAGAGAAGTTACCAAAACAGTAGGGACGAGGTTAAGAGAAGAGTCAGGGCAGCAAAAAGAGCAAAGGAAATAGACTTGGCAAGGAACTGCAGTGCCGACAGTAAGATATTTTTTAGTTTTTACAAAATGAATAACGTTTCAAAAAGTATTGGTCCACTTAAAGTAAATGATATGTTGGTAAGTAAAGATAACGAAATGGTGGAATTGTTGAGTAATCAGTTCAGTTCAGTTTTTACAATCGAGGACCAAAGTGGTATCGCATTACTTCATCCTCCGCCAGTAAAGGAGGATACTTTGGGAGAGCTGGGCAATATCAGTAGTGATTTAGTTAGAGCATATTTAACAAAGATAAACCTAATAAGGCGGAGGGACCAGATACTATATATGCAAGGGTTTTAAAAGAATGTGGAAGAGAGATCTGTTCCATTGGCTATAATATTTTATAGATCACTAAAAGAAACAAAGATTCCAATTGACACTTGACAGGAAGAGTGCAAACGTAGTTCCTATATTTAAAAAGGGGGATAAAAGTAAGATAGAAAATTATAGACCTGTCAGTCTTACCTCTTTAGTTTGCAAAGTACTGGAATCAATCATTAAATATAAAATAGTAGAATATTTGGATGAATATATAATCATTAGGGACACTCAGCATGGCTTCAGGAAGGGGAAGGGTTATTCGTGCTTGACCAACCTTCTGCAGTTTTTGGATGTGGCAACCGATAGTTTTGATAGGGGTGAACAGCTTGATGTAGCGTATTTTTATTTTAGCAAAGCCTTTGATAAGGTTCCCCATAAACGATTAGGATTACAACTGAAAAGCCACGGAATAAGCGGCAAGACGCTTGATTGGATCGAGTTTGGCTCTCAGGACGGCAGCAAAGAGTTTTACTAAATGGGGTCAAATCTGAATGGAGAGATGTGCGTAGTGGGGTGTCTTAAGGCTCAGTTTTAGACCCATTGTTATTTCTAATATTCATAAATACAATCGAGAATGGTGTAGACAGCAAAGTGTTAAAATTTGCTGACGATCTTAAAGTTTTCAGGGTTATTAGAGGAGATAACGACCATGATCTTTTCCAGTCGGATCTGGATAGGTTGGTTGAATGGTCAGAAACATGGCAAATGAAATTTAATATTAACAAATGTAAAGTTATGCATGTAGGCCGAGTGAAAAGAAGAACTTCGTACGAAATAGGGGGACAGGAGATGTCACAGACGGTAATGGAAAGGGACCTAGGGGTAATGGTTAACAGTAAGCTGTCTGCATCTGACCAGGTAACCAAAGCTAGAAAAAAGACGATAAGGAGGATGCTTGGTGCCATTTACAGGAATGTTTCTTATACAAGTGCTGAGGTGACAATTAAACTTTATTTTGAATTTGTTAGACCGCATTTAGAGTACTGTGTTCAAGATTGGTCTCCTACGTATGGGAAAGATTGTTGGTTGCTAGAAAGGGTACACACAAAGGGCAACGAAAATGGTTAACGGTATTAGTAATTTAGAATATGAGGATAAGCTTAAAACATTGGATATGTTCTAGTCAGAAGATTGAGAGGGATCTCACTGAAGTTTTTAAGTTTGTAAATGGTCAACAGATTGGGTATTTAAAGAACTTGTTTGCTTTTGACAGGGAGAAAAGAGGGCGATGCCATCAGTATAAGCTTATTGTTAAACAAAGCAGGACTAGATTAAGACAGTCGTTTTTCAGTAGAAGGGCTGTGAGCCATTGGAACAATTTACCAGATGATGTAATCAATGCAGTCACATTAGTTTCTTTCAAAGCTGGGCTCGACAAATATTTTGCGGGAAAGGGTTTTGTTTATAAATATTCCTGGGATTAGTCTTAGTTTTAGTGATGCACATATGTTTATATACATCAGAACATAACTAATTGAAATAGGTTGCTTACAGAATAGGGATTATTTTGAGAAGTAAGATTGTGTATGTGTGGGACTAGTGTAATTACAACGTTTGTATGGATTGAATGTCTCGTGAATGTAGATTGCTAAATTCTGAGGTTCGTGTGTGCAGGACGCTGTAGTGTTAACGATGTATATGTGCTGGATGTTAAATTCTGAAAATGGTTAGTGTGTATAACATGATATGGTGCCCTGCGAGGCAATGTATGTGAAGGGACATGTGGCCGTTCACGTCCATGTGTGCCGTACAACCCAGGACGGGCCCATCAGGCTCTTTATTGTACTGAAAATGTATGTCTTTATGTCTTTATGCATATTTGGAAATGTCAAATACAAAGTCAAGACCCATCATACTTATGAGCAGTGGCGTACCGAGTATCAGCTCATGCAGGTCATGGCCTGATCCTTTGGACCCGAGGCGCCCATGCAAAGCTGGCGCCACTCCGATCAGTCACGATGCCCCTCTGGCCAGTGAGGACGCTACTCCGGCCAGTGAGGACGCTTCTCCAG
>JAXIVJ010020299.1:0-11348 GCA_036785665.1 Chirona hameri
ATTCTTATACTCTGACTCTTAAACAGCCTTTTGTTCACACATATTCTTTTCAGATAAAAAAAAACACATTAACACATGCAAAAACAACTGAAAGCTATTAACAAATATTTGTAAGAAACACATTTATTTTTACAGGGCTGTCCAACACTGTGCTTCCTAATAAATCCCAGGTTATGTCCAAGTTAGGTTGGGGGGTGGCTAGGTTGAAAACAATTTGAGAAACCATGATAAATAATTTGGAAATGGACAAACTGATGATGAGCTCACTCATTGAATGAATCTTTGACTTCAAGCAATCTTTTGTGAATATGTATTTCTTTCAAAGTACTACTAAAGGTCAAGGTATGCACAACAGCTGAAAGCTTCCTAAAAAATATTTGTAGGAATGCATAAATTCTTGCAAGACTTTCCAACTCCAACACTGTGCTTCGTAAACAAAAATATCCTAGGTTCTGTCTCCTCTCATGAAGACTCAAACATATTAACTGCGCCAGTATTTGTAAACGATGCGTCAGATGCGTCAATTCAGGACAAGGAAAGCAAAGCGATGCTAATTTCTAGGTCTAACAAAATCGCGAGGTGGATTGCGAGGTGCTTTGGCCGAACAGGTTGGGACTTATTCGACAATTTTGGCTCTGAAATACCATGGAATGATACAAAACTAGGTTTTTGATAAGACAATTTATCAATTCAGTCGAAAACAACTAATATATTTTGTAACAAGTTGTATTTTTTCATTAGTGCTCAGATATTTGCAGGTTGTCCAATGGACACTCGTCCTTTTGACTATCACATCATGTTAAAAGTGGCAGTAAACTTTAATGTCTTTTTGAGAAGTTTACTCATTTTCACAGAAGAAAAGTATTTTTCCATAACCAGTAGATGATTTTGTATTATTTTATATATCAATGTCTGTATTACTTGTCTTTGCGTTTGGGAAAAATGCAGAAAATTACCAACAACACAGTCTGAAAAAGGCAGCGCGAAAATAGTGAAAAAATACAAGGGTAAACATAATTTTGCATGACATTCACACGAATGGATGAAAATGCACGAAACTTTCCGAAAATGTACACAAATGATTGCCTTATTTAGTGACATAATTAGTTTCCTTTTCCGTTTATTAATTCCCGTCACTGAAATTAATATCCAACAGGGTGTCAATCGACCTCGTTTTGGCCTCACTTTTTACGAGGCTACTAAATTATGACACGTATACCATCAGGCCTAAAACATTATTTCATTAGCCAGATACCAGAATACTGTGAACATTTCCTCGCAATGTTGCGTACTTTGTGTTACTGGTAACTACATTTTCGCTGAAAAGCCAGGAATTTGAATGAAATTGAATTCATCTTTTAGTTCTGAGATGATAATAATCTAGCTGCATGGGCATAAGCCACTCATTTAATTTTCGCGAGGCTAAAATGTGACTTGCCATTTCCAGTAAGGTGAAAAGGAATTCACCTAGGTGTCATTTTCCACCCAAAAACACTTTTTTCAGAACCCTGCGCTGTTGTTTAGTTATGTAAGGCATGGGAATAATTAGCATTTTAAAGCTTTTTACTTGACCTTACAAGGTTTGAGTTTATGATGTAATGTTTTGTATACATTTTCGAGCACGGCTCATGATAACATACACAAAACCTAAAAACATCTTCCATCCAAAGCCCGACCTCGATAGTCTTATTGAGACTATTATCGCACAAAGTGCTCTCAAAGGTATAATACATTTCCCGCATAAGCAAAAGTGAAATTGTAAGCAAAGGTCAAGCCCGCCAAGGTCAAGATCAGAACCATTCTTATAATAAAAAAGCGAGCCGCTGGCTCTATTTTGTCTTTGAGAATGGCCTGAGGACTGGAAATTTGTCATGGTTGGGCAGTGTGTAAAATACCTGCATATTATTTGGCTTTCCTGCTGGATTTCCGAGGCGCTGTTTCGACACTAACATCTCCCGTGCCGGGTCATGAGGCCATTAAAGAAAATCGGGACAAGGCTCGATTTTGTATTTATAAGAATGACCTCTGGTCACAAAAGGTCACTATTGGCAAGAGGTCTACGAGAGTCATGCGACACATGTTTTATAGGTTATTATACACGTATAATTCGATAGTAATAGCCATTTTCACAATCTAACACCATATAAGGTCAAGATCAGGTCACATAAGGTCAAAATTTGAAATAGATCAATCTAAATAAAACAGGCATGTTTCCAGGCTGGTTTTGTCTCAGAAATACAGTGCTGTTTTGTCTCGAAATACAGTGCTGGCATTTATTTGTTGGTATCTGGTCACTAAAAGAGAAGGAAAAAACGCAATTTCAAAATATGTCATTAGTTACTCATACTTAGGGAGCCATAAGTCGGTCAAAAATAAAGATATTGCTTTTACATTTGGTTTGGCTATTGTCAACATGTCAACACATCTTCAGTTTAAAAAAATCAAGTTTGGATTTTTAGGGTTATTTATGTTTACCTTTTTTTTGGGTCAAAAACCAAAATTGTCACAAATCCGAGATAAATGTTTTGTAGCCCTTGCCATTTGCTATCTTTTGACTTTTTCGATTGCATTTTGCTCAAAATATGGGATTTGTACGGCCCGCTAAAGTTTAGCTGATGTGTGTGTCAAACTCGTTTGTAGTGAGTAGTGACGTCACTAAATTCGCTATATCTCGAAATGTTTCGAAGGTTTTTTTATATTTTTTTTAATAAATTTAGTCCGAATGTTTTTGAATGGATGGATTTCCCAGGTCAGGCCCCGCGCTAATCATAGCTTGTTGCGCGGGACCTGACCCCACCACCCGATCAAGCAATTCCTGGCGTCCGGCAGAATTTAGAAGCGAAAGTTTTACGTGTCCGACATACCTGGACACAAATTGCTTCATTTACGCACATAAGACGTTAAATTGATGTAGAAGAAGGTACCTGAAGTTTCACGTCGGTAGCACTATTGGTTTTTGAGCTATTGCGAAAGTTCGTCAGGGGGGCGGAAGCGAAAAACGCCCCCAAGCCAAAGGCGGGTAAGCATGGATGTTCTTCCAATATTTATTTATATTTATCACATTTTGTGTGTGAATTTTTTTAACTTTTGCTGGGCCCGGGCCCCGGCATAAGACCGGCAAGTCTGAGTTCAGACACAGCTTCACCCCCGCCGGACCTGAATTTGGGCCCGACGCCGGCTCCTGAAATATGCACCTCTAGTGCGCAAACCTGCAAAATGGAAAACATCTGCGAGAAAATCTCACGAGTTTAGTTTACTTAGTATCGTAGAGTTGAATGTGAGTTTTTAACGACATGCAACAGCTACACTAAGTTTGTACTTACCGCCAATCTCTCC
This sequence comes from Chirona hameri, assembly GCA_036785665.1. Lineage (NCBI taxonomy): Eukaryota > Metazoa > Arthropoda > Thecostraca > Balanomorpha > Balanidae > Chirona > Chirona hameri. The sequence goes on from JAXIVJ010020299.1 coordinate 3,337, forward strand.
GCCAACCAATCCGCCAATCTATGTTCTGTGGTAGATTGATGAGAAATTATAAATATCTTAATATGTAAAGCAGCGCGAGCAAAGAGAGGCGAAGATAATGAACTACTACATACTACATATTGACATATTTTACTACTGTTGACTACATACATAGTTTTGAGAGAGGGAAGCAGGCGACACAGAGAGGTCAACCCTGTATAATTTATGATTATTTTTATGAATCTAAAGCAATCAATCAACAGGGAAAAGTCTGTTTGTGAAAATATGCATCAACAACATCATAAACAATACCAAATTGATTTCATTGAAATTTGGTGCGAAGACGTATAATTGATGCAGTATAAGGTACTGAGAGTTTTACGTTGATATCTATCACAGTTTTAAAGTTATTGAGAAAATCCGGGAGGGGGCAGATTCTGCCCTCCCCCCATCGGGGCGTGTGTCACCGGAGCTGCTTGAATTGCATCAGGTGCGCTGTTTTTGAAAGCAAGGGATATATACACACTTCAAATTCAATCACTTGAGAGCAGACTTGTCAATGATTCATATTTGTCATGAGTCGATTCACAGTGGTTCACGGACCATAATGAATGATTCAATCATAATTCAATCACTACATTACCGTAATGAATGATTCAATCATGATTCAATCACTCAACATTACCATAATGTATGATTCAATCATGATTCAATCACTCAACATTACCATAATGAATGATTCAATCTTGATTCAATCACTCAACATTAAAGAGAAGTGTCGACTCCTTTGTCTAACTCCTTTGATTTTGAATGTGTGACTCTAAGATTTTATGAGCGTGATACAGACTTGTCAATGATTCAATGTGAATCGACTACTTTTGATTGAATCATTCTTATTTCAAATGAATGACTCATGAATCTATTCACCTCATGCGCAAACCTGTTGTGAGTCACTGATTGAATCATTCATACAGATAAAATATGCTGATTGAATCATTCATTGCTCAAAGAATCATTCTTTTTTGGTCGAACAGCACAAACTGTCCCAACAAATATGTCAGCGGCCCAGCATTTATCTGTGCCCTGTGGACTTAATGGCCAATTATATGAGCTGTGTCCTGAGCTGTAGCCTGTAATTCATCTATGCGTGAAGAAAGCGAGGCTTTGTGTCCAACTCCAGTGGGCACAAAGCCACTATTCAATCAGCCCTAACTAGGTACATACCTTGGTACTGGTAGGGTTAGGGGTAGGCACCTAAATACTTAGAAAAGGTAACTAACTCATACTTTGATTCATGAACCACACAGTAAACGCACATATTTTTCACACTTAAAATTATCAAAAGGTAACCGCCTTTTCCTAATTTCTAGGCTATACCATATACAAAACTAAATCATAAACAAACATTTGCATGACCTCCGGATGTCCCAAACATCATTGTCGCATCGGCGCCGCTTTATTCCACATCATGCTGTATAAAAATAATACCTAATGCAAAATCGAAATAAATGTTCTACTCGCTTAAAAAGGCGAAACGTAAAGTCATTAATTCTTTTGGAACTTGGAATTTGCAATTATAATATATATTATAAATATCATTAATAATCGAAATAAACAACACGCGTGTCAAATTGGCTCACATTCACATTCGGAAACACATTCGCGGACTATTTGGATTAGCTTCAAAATTGGTACACAGATAGATCACGACCTAGTGATCATTCTGATAAAATCTTAGAAGTCGCACATTCAAAATCAAAGGAGTTAGAGCAGGTCAGATAGGTTTAAGGTCAAACAGCGGACTATTCCGATTTGCATGAAAATTGGCACACAGGTAGAGCATAGCCTCCTTATCACGCTCATAAAATCTTAGAGTCACACATTCAAAATCAAAGGATTTAGAGCAAGTCATAGTTTTAAGGTCAAACAGCGGACTATTCTAATTTGCATGTAAATTGGCACACAGGTAGAGCATAACCTCCCTATCACGCTCATACAATCTTAAAGTCGCACATTCAAAATCAAAGGAGTGAGATAAACGAGTCGACACTTCTCTTTAATGTTGAGTGATTGAATCAAGATTGAATCATTCATTATGGTAATGTTGAGTGATTGAATCATGATTGAATCATTCATTACCGTAATGTAGTGATTGAATCATGATTGAATCATTCATTATGGTCCGTGAATCACTGTGAATCGACTCATGACAAATATGAATCATTGACAAGTCTGGCGTGATAAGGAGGCTCTCCCTACCTGTGTGCCAATTTTATGCAAACCAGAATAGTCTGCTGTTTGACTTTAAACATATGACCTGCTCTAAATCCTTTGATTTTGAATGTGCGACTCTAAGATTTCATGAGCGTGATAAGGAGGTTATGTTCTACCAGTGTGCTAATTTCCATGCAAATCTGAATAGTCCGCTGTTTGACCTTAAACCTATCTGACCTGCTCTAACTCCTTTGATTTTGAATGTGCGACTCTAAAATTTTACCAGAATGATCACTAGGTCGTGATCTATCTGTGAACCAATTTTGAAGCTAATCCAAATAGTCCGCGAATGTGTTTCCGAATGTGAATGTGAATGTGAGCCAATTTGACACGCGTGTTGTTTATTTCGATTATTAATGATATTTATAATATGTATTATAATTGCAAATTCCAAGTTCCAAAAGAATTAATGACTTTACGTTTCGCCTTTTTAAGCGAATAGAACATTTATTTTGATTTTGCATTAGTTTTTTTTATAAAGCATGATGTGGAATAAAGCGGCGCCGATGCGACAATGATATTTGGGACATCCGGAGGTCATGCAAATGTTTGTTTATGGTTTAGTTTTTGATATGGTATAGCCTAGAAATTAGGAAAAGGTGGGTACCTTTTGATAATTTTACGTGTGCAAAATGTGTGCGTTTACTGTGTGGTTTATGAATCAAAGTATGAGTTAGTTACCTTTTCTAAGTATTTAGATGCCTACCCCTAACCCTACCAGTACCAAAGTATGTACCTAGTTAGGGCTGATTGAACAGTGGCTTTGTGCCCACTGGAGTTGGACACAAAGCCTCGCTTTCTTCACGCATAGATGAATTACAGGCTACAGCTCAGGACACAGAGCTCATACTGTGGCCATTAAGTCAACAGGGCACTGATAAATGCTGGGCCGCTGACATATTTGTTGGGACAGTTTATGCTGTTCGACCAAAAAAGAATGATTCTTTGAGCAATGAATGATTCAATCAGCCTATTTTCTCTGTATGAATGATTCAATCAGTGACTCACAACAGGTTTGCGCATGAGGTGAATCGATTCATGAGTCATTCATTTGAAATAAGAATGATTCAATCAAAAGTAGTCGATCCACATTGAATCGTTGACAAGTCTGCTTGAGAGAAGAAAAACTTCCGTTTTCATGAAGTTTTCTCCCAAGATCATTGTTTTTCACGTTCAGTGCAGGGAACGCGCATACTTGTATTGCATGCCCCCTCCCTCCAGATTCCTGTAGGGGGGGGGGGGGGGCATTTGCCCCTGATGTCCGCCCCCTGGATTCGCCAGTGGGATATCCTCCCCCTTAGTTTTTTTTTGGAAATAGCGGAAAACGACGCCATTTAGCGCCGCCATTTTTGGTACAACTGCTTGCCTATCAATTGTCCAAATCCTGTTAATTGATTTACCTCGGGTCTCCTCAGGTCACGTCACTAAGTCAAGTCTAGTGATCCCACCTCCAAAAAAATGTAAGGTCGTACCGCAACCACATTGTTTGTCAGATCAGTTAGATACTCACAGGATTTAATCAGGTCATAAACACCTACTATTATGCTATTTCGGATGATTTTACATCGATGACCGAAGGTGAAGTCTATTTTGTGACCTCCCAATTATAACTCATTTGGGAAACATGAAAATGCATAAAAATCCACAGGAATTGGCTAAATTTGCTCAATTTTCACCAGAGTCCCGCATCTTTTGCAAAATACAAAGATCCAGTGGCAGATCGACGGTTTGGCAAAATGGGCAAATGCCCCCCCCCCCCACAAAAAAACGCCTGCAATCGGCGCAAGATTGACACATTTTCTGATATAGAAGAAAATCTAAGCAACTTTTGCTAAGGAAGGTTAGCTTTAAATCAGCTATCAATGCATAAGCAAGCCAAATCTGATGCGTTTTCAGAATTGTGTGTGAGTTTTTGGAATTTTGCCCCCCCCCCCTCAAACCACCCGTTCTGGATTTGCCAATGCCAAGATCCATGTGGTATTTTTATCCTGTGACCTCCACGAGGTAAAATCTATTCACCCTGAGGTCATTCGTCATTTTTCTTCCATAACTTTTTACCAAACCAGTAAGGCGCCGTAGTTGGCGATGCACGAGCGAACGCACATAAAATGTATGGTGAATTTCAACTCGATCAGGGAGGTAGTTTCTGAGATACAAATACGTGGTGCACACGCGCGCACGTGCAGAAGCAGCCCCTGACTTGTGGGAAAGTGTCGGCGGAGAGATCCCTAACCACACACCAAATTTGAACACAATCGGCTCACAATTGGCATTTGCCCCCCCGTTAACATGTTAAAATAGGCCCTGCCCCCCCGGGTCAACAACATATGTCTGAGGAGCGATTTTTTTGTCAACCTCCGACGTGCCCTCTCCCCCTCTGAGAAAAATCCTGGCTACATGCCTGGTCCATACTCCGTATGTAGTGAGAACATTGTGGTAGTGAAGAACAATTTTTATATATTTTCCCTTCAAATTATAATGTTTTTTTCTTCTTCTGCAAAACCCATATATCCTAGCGTAGCCCATAAATGTCTCTATTTTTTTTGTGTGGCGTTTGCAACTAAATTGCAATGAGCATTGGGCGGCGAGTGCTCTCTTGAACCAGCAGAGAATCTAAGGCTATGCAAGAGCCCCATGCAAGGCCCTACATACCCCTAACCCCATGGCACCGCCCGGCGGCGGATGACGTCAGTTGCGTGAAGAACGTATTGAATGCTTGCACAAAACAAACTAAATGTTTCTAATAATATATTGTTCCAAACATTTTGTAAAGTGGAAACAAATATTTAGACATTTCCACATGTGGGTTTGTTTTTCACCCGGGTGGCCTATTGCCATTTCTGGGCCCTGGGGAAATTTACTTCTGGTAATTTGGCCAGCCAAAAGGTTGCGTTAACCGGTTTATACTAGCCCGGCGAAAATGCAAAGGGAAATAGTATATCTTACGTGATTCGTTCAAGTCAAAGCTAAATTTATCATTTATTACATAAAAACACATGACACACATACACATTTTCGTTTATTTGACACATAACCACATGACATGCATACATACACTCGAATTGTGTGGTGTGAGGAGTGATAGTGTTGTGAAGTGATTGAGTGATAAAACACAGTTCCCTTGGAGCCCGGAGGGGTTGGGTCGGGTCGGGGAGCAGAAGAAGAGGAGTGGTATAGTTGGTAAAACGGTGACTACTCGTTTCTTGAGTGCTTGGTGGCTGGCCTGGCCAGACCATTCATCGAAACTAGTCGACTCCCAGGATGAGTTGATCCGTGGTTCACAGGCAGCTGAGGAGGTTTACATGCAGATTCATGGAAAAAAAGGAGAAAAAGGTAGTTTAGGCTAGAAAGGTGCATGAAAAGAAAGGACATTTTGAAGAGAGCAAAATCTCTTGGACCCAAAAAGGACCAGACCACGACCAAAATTCCAAAATAATGTTGATGGTTGACGAAACTTACATCAATGCATACATATATGTTTAATTATATTTTGTTGTAAGTGTGTAAGTGTTGTAAGCATTAGGTGTATTGTATTGATTCAAATCAAAGTTCAGTTTGTGGTGTGATAACACACGCAGCGGGTCCAGATTTAAGGGATAGATATGCCAATTATGCCCGTACTCGTTGACTGACGTCGACTGACTGTTATAATGTAAGTTTATATTGATTGCATTGCATGCAATATACTTTTCATCTAAGCGATCGCTTCCGTGCATACTTGTTGGATCATGTATCACGTTTTACATTGTACAATAAACGTAATAACCTTACTAGCCTTTATTAACCAGTAAGGCGCCGTAGTTGGCGATGAACGAGCGAGCGCGAAATAAATGTATGGTGAATTTCAACCCCATTGGGCAAGTAGTTCCTGAGATACAAAAAGGTGCGCGCGTGCGCACGTGCAGAGGCACCCCACCCATGACTTGTGGGTAGGCGGTGGCGGAGGGGTCCCTAACCACACACCAAATTTGAACACAATCGGCTCAGCCGTTCCTGAGATATAGAATAGGGGTGTGCACGTGCGCACGTGAAGAGGCACCCCATCCCTGACTTGTGGGAAACTGGCGGTTGAGAGGTCCATAAACACACACCAAATTTGAACACAATCGGCTCAGCCATTCCTGAGATATATAATAGGGGTGAACACGTGTGCACGTGCAGAAGCACTCCACCCCTGACTTGTGGAAAGGCAACGGCTGAGAGGTCTCTAGCCACACATCAAATTAGAACGCAATCGGTTCAGCCGTTCCTGAGATATAAAAGATATAAGAGAAAACACTTTTCATCACCCCTCACGCGGCACGCGGCACGCGCAGTGGTAGTCACACACATGAGTCGGCACTGGCCTCACACAGGGTAGGTTGGATGGGGCTGCTCAGCAAAGAAGTCAGCTTGTCAATCGGACGTGTGGTTGCAGAGATATGAGCTTCTCAAAAGCGTCGCCACGGGTCGGGTCGGGCCGGGCCGCTCATATTCATATTTTTCCCATATACCACGGAAAGACGAGCGAGAGCTTCGCGCTCGCTCGTAATAATAGCCTTTATTATTATTTGTAATATCCTTCGCTGTAATCACAAGGCTATCGAGAGCAAACTGCATGCGTATTGCACCGATCCTATCGCCATATTCCCCATTTCCAATAAAATGGAAGCGTCCCGCTCGTATCGTTAGGCGTGGCACGCACCCTGCGAGTGCGTCTCAAGTGCGTGTGGGCCGCTGCTAGTGCCCGGGGCAATGTCGTTAGCCGCAACTGTGCCAGCCTGAAGAGCGCCCAATGGGGGCCATCGCGCCCGGCTCGCTAGCTCGTGTGGCCGACTGCTATCAGGCCGTGTGGCATGTGTTGTGGGTGATCGGCAGGCTGGTTTCCGGACGTGTCCAATATTGTCGCTGGCCTATTTGGAGGCTGTCGTCGGCGGCGGGCAATGGACGATAGAGATGAGGGCGGGCTAGAAGGCTCCCGCTACACGGTCCAGATTGTCCAGTCCCGCGCTCGTGGGACTTGGGCACTGGACAGTCTTGGGGTGGGTCGGCTTCGCTGGGTTTTGTTTAGTGTTTACCTGCCTCGGATTTTTTGCATTTAATTTGATTAATGAGCGGAATTATATTTGTAGATTAAGTTGTTTTGATACATGGTAAAAGTACATCGTTTTATTTCATTTCTGAATAAAACACAGGCTGCCGTTAAACATACATAGAAGTCATACTATTCGAATTGGCAGGGAAATATCTACGGGCGGCCGATTATTTTCCGATTTTGACTACCTCTTCTTCGTTAAATGATCATCCTAGAATATATTAACGTAAATGTATTACATGTAGTTGATTTTTTGCTATCATATCCATTTGCTAAATTATGAAGTTTCTTATCAGAGGTTGTCATCTAAAATTCGTTCAATGTCATTTAGACAAACACAAATACAATAGGCTATTTTTCACTTACATGCTGCGTCAAAGTAAATCAATGTATTTATTGTAAGGATTATGCTCTCCGGCTTTCTTTTCAGGCCTTTCAGGATCAGGCTTTCACACCGCATTATTGGAGATTTGCTTTCCCTCCGTTTTCATTGGTGTTTAACGGAATAATACCTAGAAACTGGCACTCGATACCATACGCTATCTTTCGAGGTTTTCATCCTATGCTCTTGTGCGCTTGCGAAAGAGCAAGTCTCGTCGACGACGCTTTGACAGTAGCGTACCCAGGATTCGATCCAGGAGGCAATTTTTGCTCAGGGGGGTATACAGTACCCCCACGAAAAAAA
>JAXIVJ010020300.1:0-11328 GCA_036785665.1 Chirona hameri
AGCCTCTAACGATCCCGCGCCCCTGCAGCGGTCCGATCGCTATTCATCCCTCGCAACGCTGTGAGTGAGCGCCTCACGCGGGCTGCGGTGGCTGGTGCTCTAGAGCTGCCCGCTTTCCGGCAATCCATGTCGCGCAGGGCTTATTTCCTATAGGGCGGCCTCGTCATGGAACCACCTGACACCGGACGTATGCCTCCCGGAGCCTCGCGTGCTAAAATCCCAACTCGAAAATTGTGACGACGTGGTGTGAAAGCTTGAATTCGTACGTTATATTAACATAGTTACCACGATTTCTTGTGTGTGCGATGCGTGTTTTAAATTGTCTGGCGTGTTCTTCGTTTGTATCGCCCAACTTGTATCCCTTTCACTCGAATCGAACATTAAGCCCCAATTTGCGAAATATGGAATGATTCGCAAATACATGCACAATACGGACGCCTGACAGGACTTGAGAAACATGTCATAGGTCACGGGTCATGAGTAGTAAAGGTTTGAAAGTTTGGGAGTAAATGTCAAATTGTTTAACAGCATGGTACTGTAAGTTTCATCGCAACGGGTTGATAAATACGCGAGCTATTCCGACAAAAAATGCAGGGTGGCATCCACCCCCTCCCCCCCCCCCCCTGCACTGCGAGGGTTAATGTTTTGTGGATGACGCATTGGAATCAAGTTGCGGGCAATATGATGTTCGTGCGGACACCAACGTCGAAAACATCGAAGCATGCACCAGATTAGGATGGGATAGGTTAAGGAGAGTTCGATCAGTAAATAACGCAAAACTCGCCGTGCTTTCCCCGGCATGCTTTACCTGATGGTCAAAGACCATAACTGGGCATTTCAGCAAGTATGGTTATTTGCATTCAAATGCCACGTTTATCAGCCTCAGATGTAAATAAATAAATCAAGCAATCATAAGTCATCGCTTCTCTTGACTGGAATCGAAACCCGAGTGGCTCTTATCTAGACAACATTTTTCAGATAAACGGGTCAATTTTTATAATTATGTACATACCATAAATAAAATGGAAATATCAGCGAAAGATCATAAATATCTATATTACCATTTGATAAGCGTCTGCCTCTCAGTCTAGTCTCTGTCTGTCTCTGTCTGTCTCTGTCTGTCTCTGTCTGTCTCTGTCTGTCTCTGTCTGTCTCTGTCTGTCTCTGTCCGTCTGTCTCTGTCTTCTCTGTCTGTCTCTGTCTGTCTCTGTCTGTCTCTGTCTGTCTCTGTCTGTCTCTGTCTGTCTCTGTCTGTCTCTGTCTGTCTGTCTGTTCTGTCTGTCTGTCTGTCTGTCTGTCTGTCTGTCTGTCTGTCTGTCTGTCTGTCTGTCTGTCTGTCTGTCTGTCTGTCTGTCTGTCTGTCTGTCTGTCCTGTCTGTCTGTCTGTCTGTCTGTCTAGTCTGTCTGTCTGTCTGTCTGTCTGTCTGTCTGTCTGTCTGTCTGTCTCTGTCTGTCTGTCTGTCTGTCTGTCTGTCTGTCTGTCTGTCTGTCTGTCTGTCTGTCTGTCTGTCTGTCTGTCTGTCTGTCTGTCTGTCTGTCTGTCTGTCTGTCTGTCTGTCTGTCTGTCTGTCTGTCTGTCTGTCTGTCTGTCTGTCTGTCTGTCTGTCTGTCTGTCTGTCTGTCCTGTCTGTCTGTCTGTCTGTCTGTCTGTCTGTCTGTCTGTCTGTCTGTCTGTCTGTCTGTCTGTCTGTCTGTCTGTCTGTCTGTCTGTCTGTCTGTCTGTCTGTCTGTCTGTCTGTCTGTCTGTCTGTCTGTCTGTCCTGTCTGTCTGTCTGTCTGTCTGTCTGTCTGTCTGTCCTGTCTGTCTGTCTGTCTGTCTGTCTGGCGTCACCCTATGGCCAGGTGACGGCGCCCCTCCGCCAGTGAGGACGCCCCTCCGGCCAGTGACGGTGCTTTTGCGGCCAAGTGACGGCATCCCCTGTCATATACGGCGCCCTTCCGGCCAGTGACGGCGCCCCTCCGGCTAATGACGGCGCCCCTCTGACCAGTGACGGCGCCCTTCTGGCTAGTGACAGCGCCCCTCTGACCAGTGACGGCCCCTCTCCGGCCAGTGACGGCGCACCACCGGCAAATGACGGCGCCCCTCCGGCCAGTGACTGTACCCCCTCCAGCCATGACGGCGCCCCTCCAGCCAGTGACGGCGCCCCACCGGCAAATGACGGTGACCCTCCGGCCAGTGATGACGCCCCTCCGGCAGTGACGGCGCCCCCTCCGGCCAGTGAAGGCGCCCCTCTGACCAGTGACGGCGCCCCTCCGACCAGTGACGGCGCCCCTCCGGCCAGTGACGGCGCACCACCGGCAAATGACGGCGACCCTCCGGCCAATGGCTGCGCCCCTCCAGCCAATTACAGCGCCACGCTGTTCAGTGACGGCGCCCCTCCGTCTAATGACGGCGCCCATCTGGCCAGTGATGGCGCCCCTCCGGCTAATGACGGCGCCCCTCTAGCCAGTGACAGCGTCACTTCGGCTAGTGACGGCGCCCATCTGGCCAGTGATGGCACTCCTCCGGCCAATGACGGCACTCTTGCGGCCAGTGACGACGCTCCATCGGCCAGTTACGGTGTCCCTTCGGCCGAATGACGGTGCCCCTCTAGAGCCAATGGCGGCACCCTTCCGGCCAGTGACGGCGCTCCTCCGGCCAGTGACTGCCGGAGGTGCGAGGCTCTCTCAGGCTCGATAATCGCACTCTCAGACCAGCATGGGATCCGCTCAGGCATGACAAGGGTTCTATCAGGCCTAGAAATCATCTAAGGGCCCCTCATGCCGCACTAGGGCCCCTCAGGTCGACAGGGGGGCCCGCTCAAGCCGACCGAGTTCTCCTTCAGTCCGATCGAGGTCCTCTCAAGCCGACCGAGGACCGCTCAGGTTGATTGTGGGCCCATCAGGCCGACCAAGATCCCCTTCGGGGCGCCGGAGGATCCCCTCAACCCGACCGTGGGCCTCTCACGCCAACAAAAGGCCCCTCAGACGGAACATAAGGGCCCGCAGGCTGACAAAGGGTCTTCTCAGGCTGACAAAGGGCTCCCTCAAACCTAGGGCCCCTTAGACCGAGTGGTGGTCCTGAAGCCAACCCTTTGTGAATGCAAGAAGAAGTGAGGTGGGCGCGATTGTCAAATGCGCTACGGGGAAGGACTTCAACAAGCACCACAACAATGTGGCTACAATGGAATTTGGACGAGAGGCGCCTCTTCGTCCGTGGAAGATGGAAGCGTCGGCATCTGATGGAAGTGGTAGACAATAATGTCTACCACTTCCATCAGAGATAGATTCAGACAGAGATAGAGCTAGGTAGATTTCGGCAGGTGAGAGAGGAGATATTTCGGCAGGCCAGAGAAAAGTGAGTGACCTAGCCGTGACAGAATTAGTCACATCCACGATCGCACTCGAATATACGTGCTACTGACGAAAATGCGTGCTACTGACGGACAGCATACCTACATGTGAGGAGTGCTCTACAAATAAATCCAGCACCATTTTTTGAAAATACATCTATAATTTTGCTTTTTCGAAAAAACAAACTGCAAATGAGTAAGCGTAAGAGAATTAAAAAAAAAATGCAGGAAAATGGTATGCTATTAATTAACATGTAACGCCCCTCTAGACCCATGGGGTCCCTTTTGACGGCGAAAATGCGCCCCCTGGTCAGCCGCCCACCCCATTCGGAAAAATCCCTAGATCCGCCCCTGTGCATGTTTGAAGAAACGGCGCCCCAATTTCCCGGGAAAAATGCGCCCCCTGTTCCCCGGAAGAAAACAAATGCGCCCCTGTTCCCCGGAAAAAAATGCGCCCCTGTTCCCCGAAAAAAATGCGCCCCTGTTCCCGGAAAAAAAATGCGCCCCTATGCCCTGCCCCCCCCCCCCCCCCCCCCCCCTTGAAAAACAAAAATCCTGGATCCGCCCCTGGGTGGGGCGGTGATCCCTTGACGGGTAATATGTAATGATGTCCTATGCAGTTCCAGTTCCAGTCCAGTTAATTAACGTGCTGAATGGTGCGGATACCTCTATCCCGGAGATGCCAGCTAATCGTCCAGCGGAGCGGACGGGTTAGCACTAGTATATTACTATGCGATTAAACTTATCTGTCCTGCATCAAGATGTTAACTGGGGAGGTGGCGTAAATATCCCAGCAGACTGCAGAGTTAACAGGGGATGTGGCGTAAATATCCCAGCAGACTGCAGAGATCGCCAACGGCTCTCCAGTTACCAAATTGTGCTGTTTTCAGTGTAAACAAAAACATAGATAAAATACAAATGTACTGTGTGTGAAATAGAAAGAATGTCACTAGATGTTGTCTATAACATTTTTTGGGAAGGAGTGTAATTATGTCCCTTAAATTTGTGATTATACTTGTAGATAGTCATCACATTACAAAATATATATGTACGGACGAACAGGTACCTATGCCTTTACAATATTTTCGAATTGCCACCCCCCCCCCCAGAATGTAAATTGCTTCGCCATGAAGTGTCGTGTCACAACAAATATAGCGCGAATAACATTTGCGTGTGAAGCACTACGGCGTAAGATTGCATTGTGGCAAAGATGTGTATTTCGTTTGTTGTGCAGGTGGCGACTATATATTTGTTTGTAAATCATGTGCTCCAATCTCCATGTCGTCTGGTTTGAGAGTATGACGTGTAATTTGGGGTGCGGGTGGAATAAACCTATCAAAGTGAATGCGCCGGTCGAGATAAACTGCGCATGTGTTGTGCTTTAATCCCGTCCGGTTCCATGTGTGCAATCGAATGACGTCAATTTGTGCAATGACGTCAGCAAATTCTTCATTGATACTTGGCTACACAGTTCGAATGTACGTCAGACTGTTCGATAGGAGTAGCCGTTAAAAGAGATTAAATATATTTTAGGAAGGTTTGCAGAATTTTAGCATAAAGCTATCATTACATATAAGCGCTATGGAAATTCATAAATTACCTGCCAATAATAATCCCTTCTTTAAATTGAGGTTTCTTTGATACTTCAGTTCCGGAATATTATTTTATAATGCCCTGGCCTACCTGCCTACCAATATTTTGGAACTCGAATTTCGCATCGAGGAAAACCTTCCAGAAGCAAGCAAACGGCTCCCTCAAAACCGTCCGAAAAAAACTTTTCTAAAACAGAAAATATTCCAATAGAATCTTGTCGATTCAGCAATGTATTGACATTTAAGTAGCATTGGCAACAATAAAAACAAACCAATGAACACTGAACAGTGTCAAAACTTGAAGCGTTGCCATCGGTTCTTGTCTCAGCTGGGAACCTATTGTTCGCCGATGTCATACTGTCTTAATTGTGTCTCCCCGTAGGAGACAACGGCTACTAGCAGATACATTGCGAATATATATATATATATATATATATATATATATATATATAATATATATATATATATATATATATATATATATATATATATATATATATACTATATATAATATTGGAATATTGGTATAGTATAGAAGCATTGGTGTTTCCATATATTCAATGTTGTATCTCTGTCTGTGGTAGCTGCACACTGTACGGATTCGTCGAAAAGAGCTCAGAAGCCACTGAATTTAGACACTATAATTGTCATCATCTTGCAGAGCCGCAGTCAGGTTAACCCTCGCCCTACGGGGGGGGGGGGGCTGACAGCCCCCCCCCCCCCCCCCGAGGTTTGTCTTGAATAACTGTTATACATGCGGTACATCTTGCTGAAATTTTCGTTAGCTGAGTTTACAACAATTATACGTATGCTGTAAAAATTTAATTGAAATTGGTTAAGCAGTTTGGGAGATAATCATGTTTTGATGACGTCATGTTGGTAAAAAAATGAGAAATATTTCAAAAATCGTAGAAAACAGAGTTTTAAAGAAAATTGCAAACGCAATTCACCATAGATACAAAATCGTATTTTATTTAAAATGGCAATCTCGGATTGTAAAATTTTGGGTTTTTCACCCCTAAAATTAAAAAAAACTTATTTTTGGAAAAATTCCCACACAATAAAAATGTCAAAGATGTTAGCAAACCGGAATATATATGAGAGAACTGGGTATGGACAATACCCATACCAAATTTCAAAGCAATATCTTCATTTTTGACTGAGTGATGGCTCCCTAAGTGTAAGAAACTGATGACGTCATTTTTTTAATAATTTTTTTGATTTTTTGGACAAGATACGAACAAATAATTACCTTTTCTATGTTTCTGAGCCAAAACTGATCTTTGAACATGCCTTTTTATTTACATTTATCAATTTCTAATTTTGAGATTTTCTGAAGAGCAAAATCGCTGTTCTGGACGTGGTAAATCCCATTCACTTGATCTGGAAGGTCACCCGTTGACCTGAAACCTAAAAATCGCATACTGTTAGATTCCTCTCATGACAGGCAACATGCTTGTTCTTACCGCATTTCTCTAAGTTACTTGGTTTGGAAGTTAACATGGGGGGGGCCTGTCAGGCCCCCCCACGTAGGGCGAAGGTGAAAAAAACTCCCGTAGGGCGAGGGTTAATCTGGTGATAAGCCAACAGGAATTGTCAACTCAAACGTGGCAACTATGATAATCGAACACTCTATGAAAATATACAGATATATCCTGACATCTATTCGGTGGGATACAGCTCACGAGGGCGAATCATCGACTCAAACGTTCTGAAGTGTCCGGACGTGCCGCTTGGGCACAGGCTTGTGGGCTGGTATCTCCCAGTCAGTATTGTATTCGCAGGTGGATCAGTTGCTTTCGGGCAGCACATGCATGAAAACAAGCTTCCTTGAAACAGGAATTACTCTTGTTATGTAAGCTAAAAAAAACAGCGGACGAACGTTAGAACATATAGTTTAATTTCATATTTATGATTTGATAAAGCGGATACCATGCATTAGATTACATCGTGCTTTATTTCTTGAAAATTTGCCCACCACTGAAACGGTACACCAATGACGTAATAAAGTTGAAAGGCTCAAAGGTTCGTTCATCAAGGTTTCTCAAATAAAAAGTGTTTCCCAACCAATCATGGCTTCAAAGCAACCAACGCGATGAATTGTTTTATGATAGCAGAAGCTATTGCTCAAATGTCTGGCATAATCTACCACAAGACAGACAAATTGACGTGATGCCAGCGTGGATGAAGTAGAGACATGTGGTCGTATTTACTTCAAAGACTCGTAAGTGCGGTAGATATGAACGGTAAGCGGCATCCTGCTGTGGATACATTCCAAGAGAGCCGCTCGCTTACCGGTGGGCATCACTTTCAGGAATTTCGCGATAACTTCCAGCAACCACTCTGGTCAGGATTCTCAACAGGCATTCTTCCACAGTACACACTTGCAGCAGTTTCCAACCCGGAGGATCTGACTGAGGTTGCATTATGCCACAGAGTGGTAAGGGAATAGCCAGAGTTACGTCACTTAACGGTAACGGCGCCGGACGGCCGCACACGGAGGATGCAGCACGTGGTGAGCGACCCCGCGGGACGGGCATCCCAGTCACGTAACTTCTGCTAACGCGGCCCCTGTGGTCGGGATCATGGTAATAAGGTAGCCACCCGGACGGCGCGCATGGTGACAGAAGTTGACGCGGTATTACGGGAAGTTGACGTCACTGGACACGTGCGGGAGCCTTATGTTGGATACCGCACCATTTGATGGAAATCATACACACAATGCACCTATAAGATACGTGAGAAAGAGTACATTTCGATTTTCTCCTCACCGTGCCAACTTATTATGATATTGAGAGACATTTTTGAGTCAAGAAGGGTACACCAGAATCGTTTCTGCTTTGGTAAGTTTCACTTCAAGTGATTTTGAGAAAAGCACTTATTGATTACTGACAGGGTTTCTTTAATGCGAGATTCGACTTCCAAGATATTTGCAGATGCAGAACTTACATTCTAAAAACCCATCTCCAAGAGACGTAAATCTCAAGGTGAAAACTTTCTGCAAGCTAATTTTCGCAATTGCGTGAAGCTGGATATTGAATGGCAAATTATGTTAAAAAGAACTGTAAGATTTAAAAAAAAAATATTGTGTGCCTCTCTTGAGGTGCAATCGTACCCAACAGTATGCCGTGCTTTGTTGAAAGCATATAGTTGGTTGACGTTAGAAACATAGTTGACGTCATTCGATTAGACGTATGGACACCGGACGAGGGTACAGAGTTACATGTCACTGCGGCGCTATTCCAAGATTCGTCTGCATAATATATCGATACCGTTGCATTCAATGTGACATGTTTATTGAATCTACAAATCACTTATCATGATCTCAAATATATTTTTATCTTAGGTTTAATTAATCAAATCAATAAAATATTCATTTTTGTGTTATGTATGGCAGAACGTAAACGTACTTCATGAACTTCAAAATATGTATGTACCATATGCCGAACTAAGAAAATACATTGGCACGTGGAGTGCGGTAATTTCGGTTTCTCATACCTCTCATTTGAGTTTGCATGTTAAATGTCTTATTCTAACTGTGCAGAATAAAAGTGCAGAAAAGCTTTTTCTCATACCTCCCATTTTGGTTTGCATGTTAAATGTCCTATTCTACCGTGCAGAATAAGAGTGCAGAAAAGCTTTTTCTCATACCTCTCATTGGGTTTGCATGTTAAATGTCCTATTCTAACGTGCAGAATAAGAGTGCAGAAAGTTTTTTCTCATACCGTAGCAACAATGCTTAATCCCGAGCGTGTGTTCTCTCTGGTTTATTCTCAAGTAAAATGTTATCTGAATTTATGCGAAAAACAGCGGTAACACATACAAAATACTTAGGTGAAATAAATTACTCTGAAACGGATCTGCTGAATGAAGCGTGTCTAGCGTGCAGAATAAGAGTGCAAAATAAAGTTTTTCTGCACTCTTATTCTGCACGGTAGAATAGGACACTTAACATGCCAAACCCAAATGAGAGGTATCAGAAATACCTTTCTGAACTTTGCTGGTCATGACTGCCAGACTCGGTGTCAAAATAGATTTGTCCCTCGACCTTCGGTCACGTGCCAAACATTTTAAACACCTCGACTGGCAGTCATTTCCAGCATCGTCATAAATATATAATACTGCACTCTTATTCTGCACGCTAGACACGCTTTCATTCACACAGATTCGCTTCAGAGTAATTTATTTCAGCCTAAGTATTTTTATATGTGTTACTCCGCTGTTTTTTCGCATAAATTCAGATCATATTTTACTTCAGAATAAACAAGGTTCCACACGCATTACACGCATTACACGCATTACATTACCGCACGCATTACTTACGCCCGGGATTAAGCATTGTTAGTTACGGTATGAGAAATACCTTTTCTGAACTTTGCTGGTCATGACTGCCAGTCTCGGTGTCAAAAAATATTTGTCACTCGACCTTCGGTCTCGTGCCAATTTTTTTTTAAACACCTCGACTGGCAGTCATTTCTCAGCATCGTTCAGAATTACCAGTAAGGCGCCGTAATTGGCGATGAACGAGCTAGCGCGATCGAAATGTATGGTGAATTTCAACTCTATCAGGCAAGAAGTTTCTGAGATTTAACAAAAAAAATGTGAGCACGTGCGCACGTGCAGAGGCACCCCATCCCTGACTTGTGGAAAGGCGGCGGCTGAGAGGTTCCTAACCACACACCACATTAGAACACAATCGGGTCAGCCGTTCCTGAGATATATAATAGGGGTGTGCACGTGCGCACGTGCAGAGGCGCCCTACCCTGACTTGTGGGAAACTAGCGGCTGAGAGGTCCATAACCACACACCAAATTTGAACACAATCGCTCAACCGTTCTGAGATGTATAATAGGGGTGAGCACGTGCGCACGTGCAGAGGCACCCAAATCCATGACCTGTGGAAAGGCTGCGGCTGACAGGTCCCCTAACCACACACCAAATTATAACACAATCAGCTCAGCCGTTCCTGAGATATATAATAGGAGTGTGCAAGTGCGCACGTGCAGAGGCGTGCGCACGTGCTTGTGCGCTTGTGGGAAACTGGCGGCTGAGAGGTCCCTAAACCACACATCAAATTTGAACATAACTTGCCCAGCCGTTGCGAAGTTTTTGCGAGAAAACACTTTCAAGACCCCTCACGCGGCACGCGCCACGCGCAGTGGTAGTCACCACATGAGTCGCCACTTATCTCAAACAGGGTAGGTTGGATGGGGCTGCTCAGCAAAGAAGCCCGCCTTGTCAATCGGACGTGTGGTTGCAGAGATATGAGCTTCCAATAGCGTCGCCACGGGTCGGGCCGGGCCGGGCCGGGCCGCTCATATTCAGATTTTTTCCCATATACCACAGAAGGACGAGCGAGCGCTTCGCGCTCGCTCGTAATAATTATACACTCTTATTCTGCACGCTAGACACGCTTTCATTCAGCAGATCCGCTTCAGATAATTTATTCCACCTAAGTATTTTTGTATGTGTTACCGCTGTTTTCGCATAAATTCTTGCAAAAAAAAAATCTTCAAGACCTTCCATGAAATCTTCAAACAAGGGTAAATCGCGGACACTCGGGATTAAGCATTGTGGCTACGGTATGAGAACTACCTTTCTGAACTTGGCTGGTCTTGACTGCCAGTCTCGGTGTCAAAACAGATTTGTCACTCGACCTTCGGTCTCGTGCCAAATCTTTTTAAACACCTCGACTGGCAGTCATTTCCCAGCATCGTTCAGAAATATATATTACTGTGCGATTCTACTAACTTACCTCACGATTCTACTACGCAGTGTTTTCTACTACAGGATTCTTTTAAAGGGATGCTTCACCTTTGTATTAGTTTTGAACTGATATTTATTTGGCCGTTATTGAAATGTCGGAAAATGCTAAGGTCATTTTCCCCAAAACTTAGCTGTTTTTAAGCAATTTAATTTATAGTTTGCAAAATGGGGTCTACGCTAGTACCACCGCTGATTGGCTGGCGGCCACCTTTTCAGCCAATCGCACTTTGTCAGCAATCAGCTCAATAATGACGTCATTCGCCCAAATCTAAAAACTTAATTTGTATAAAGTTAAGTGACTTTCCGAGTGAAAAATATCACCATCGTTTTCAGCAGCACTTACTTCATATTTTCTACTACCACCAGCCTATATTTGACACTTTCAGAAAGGTGAAACATTCCCTTTAAAGGAAATAGTTCACCTCCAACATGGGGTTTTTAACTGAAATAGCAGTTTTGTAGCCCGTGTTGAGAAATCCCTATCTGCAACTTTTATTGGCTGAAAAGACTCTCCAGCCGAAGATATTTAACTTTTTGGCGAAGGAATGCGGCGCATAATATGATATACCGTACCGTCTGAAAGTGCATGGAGCATGCGCAGACCAATAACGCACACCATACAATTAATAATTTACGAC
>JAXIVJ010020301.1:0-11308 GCA_036785665.1 Chirona hameri
CCTCATAATTTTGTAATGTATTGGTAAGAATAAAATATGTTGACAAAATCGCGGTTTGGTGGTAATAAGCAAGATAAGTATTGATAGAATCTTCCTGAAACTTCCTGAATCTTCCTGAAACTTTCAGGAAGATTCTAACAATACTTATCTTGCTTATTACCACCAAACCGTTATTTTGTTAACATATTTTATTCTTGCCAACATATTACAAATCAAATCACATTTCTAGCCAAAAATCGCATGCAAAAGTTGTGTAGTTTTTCAAAACTTTCAGAATCTTTCAGAAACGTTCACACACAAATTTCAACAAAAGATTTCAAGCTTTGTGAGGATACTCGGACTAGGGGACACAGCTTGAAGCTGGAAGTCAGAAGATGTAACCTAAAACCTCGCAGCAAGTTCTTCGCAAATCGAGTGGTGACTGCGTGAAACCAACTTCCAGTAGAGGTCAGCTCAGCCCCTACTGTCAACAGCTTTAAAAAGTTGTCTCGACCGACATTGGGCCGCAGTACAAAAGGCGCTGACCGACAACCACTAGTCCTGACCACTTCCATGACGTGGGCCCTGAATAGACCCAGTCTACCTAAAGCCCACTATATAAACATAAACCTAAACCTAAACTTTTCAGCGCAATAATCCTTCGTAAAAACGGCTATTGCATATTTTCCGGGTACAAAATTCGCTAATTACAATGTAAAACTCATACAACAGTAGGTGAATCAACCCCAAGACCTATGACAAAGATACCAGACAATAATAACATAATTGACTAGCGGTAATGAAGAGCCTATTCAAAAGACACCAAGTTTTGCCTACCAAGCCCACATGTATCCACAGACTCCCTCACACTTGTGAATGATTGAGCATTTCGCTAGATTCTCTAGAGATATCCATGGATCGGATGCATCCATGGGTAACCTTATGGAAACGGATGTGGATTTGATAAAGACTAATATCTGACCAGCTTTAAGGAAATGCAATGGATATGGAAAAGGCTGAATTGATATGGATCAGGTTGGATTGGAAGACGGAAATTAGCCCCTAGTTTTACTGAACTACCCGCACGACTCTTCCATTGTTTCTGGACAGCTCAGTGATACTGAAATGTCACGCAAAGTCCTAAAATGCCTCGGGGCTATATTGTGTGATCCGTAGGTCATACAGACCTGAAATTGAGCCAGGCGAATTCCACTCACCAGGTAACCCCCGGTGCCAAGTTTCGTCGAAATCAGAATGATAATGAATGCATTAACGTTGTATGGAAGTCGGTACAAAACCGCTTCGGTTCTATTAGGTGTCCCGAAGGCAAAATGATGAAAAGGGTGATCGTCTATGCCACTGGAAGGCTATTTGGGTGCTCGTACCACGAAATATTATTTTATTGGTGAAAAGAAAACATGCAAACCTTATTATCTACGGAATAAAAGTTGGTAAACGGAAATGGCACAAGAGTGGGACGGTGACCTTTTAACCTAGGTCACGAGGTCACTTTTTACAAGTTTACCTAGGTCAATTTTATTTTAATATTTGTGTTGTACGAATTACCGTGATTGTAAAAATATATAACTTAATAAAGTGTTCAGCATTTGTATTGAAGCTATGACGCTCAAAGATACCAATGTCACGCAAAGTTCTAAAAACGCCTCGGGCTATATCTTGTGAACCGTAGGTCATACAGACCTGAAATTGAGCTCGGCGAATTCCACTCACCAGATAACCCCCGGTACCGATTGCGGTCGAAATCAGAATGATAATTAATGCATTAACGTTGTATGGAAGTCGGTACAAAACTGCTTCGGTTCTATTAGGTGTCACGAAGGCAAAATGATGAAAAGGGCGATCGTCTATGCCACTGGAAGGCTTTTTGGGTGCTCGTACCACGAAATATTATTTTCTTGGTGGAAAGAAAACATACCAACCTTATTATCTGCGGAATAAAAGTTGGTGAACGGAAATAGCACAAGAGTGAGACGGTGACCTTTGACCTAGGTCACGAGGTTACTTTTTTACAAGTTGACATAGTCAATTTTCTTTTTATATTTGTGTTGTACGAATCATCCTGAGGCCAATTTCACAAAGCAAAACAGTTTGTAATTACAAAGAATTTCTTTGTCATTACAAATCATTTTTACACATGTTTGTAGTTTGGATTTCACAAAACCCCAGGGCAGTAAATCTCAATTTACTATTTACAAACTACTTTACAAAGATATTGTTTGTAAAAATGTTTGCAATTGCACATGTTCTATTTCTCAAAGGTTGACGGAAGTGAGGAAATGTTTGCAATTACAAACTTGTAATTCCAGTGGGTCAGGGGTTCTGAATTTCAGAAACTGCATTGACAGTTGACATTGTTTGACTGTTCAGGTTATTTTCTTGGTGATGTTGTTACGTTGCCGAGGTTGTTAGGGTAATGGTTTAGTTATGCATAGGTATAGCTGCTAAAAAAAAGTTATTTCCCGAGAGATTCGAACAGGAATCTCCAGCTTTGAAGTCCCAGTGCACCTTACCGATTGCGCTGTGAGGGGCGCCTCCGCGCGGAGAAACCGCATGGCGATAGAATTGCAGCGGTCAACGATGTCTTGTGCAATGTGCAGTGAACCTTCACCCTTTACGACGAAGGAAATCGGCTAGGTGAACAAATGTTCGAGAAATTCAACGATCTTTCTTTTAAGAGTAGTTCTGTTGTTATGCTCCGCCACCTGGTGAATGGTCAAATTCTGTTTACTCTAACTGCTTACCAAGATGTATTTTTACGATCAGAGTTTGCATTCCGATGAAATGTTAATTAAAAGATTATTCTCCCTATAACTAATTTTATATTGAATAAAAAAATAAACCACAATGTAAATATTTGTTAAATTAATTTGTTAACAATCAAATTATTTGTCATTAGCATCAAGTTTAATACAAACGTTATTGATTTCAAGCTTTCTGCTGTACTAACATTTGTGTTTACAATTTTCTTTACAATCGGTAATTCAGAGGTTGTGAATGTTTGTGAAATGTCATTTTGTGAGGTTTGCAATATTTTCTTGCGTTTGTAATCGCAAACGTGTAATTACTGACTTCTTTGTGAAATAGGCCTCAGATTGTAAAAATATATAACTTGATAAGTTTTGTAGATTTGTATTGGAGCTATGGCACTCAAAAGATGCCAATGTCACGTAAAGTCCTAAAAACGCCTCGGGCTATATCGTGTGATCCGTAGGTCACACATACCTGAAATTGCGCCAGGCGAATTTCACGCACAAGGTAACCCCCGGTACCAATTTCCGTCGAAATATGAGACATGAGGGTGGAAGTGGTGCTGCGCTGGGTGGGAGAACGCACCCACGAGCCTGCGAGTACACTCAATTGAAACTCCGTTATGGGAAAGCGACCGCATCATGGACCGGACCGGGCCGGCAGATTAAATGTATTATAGTAAATGTTGGCCGCCGAAGTCTCGCATATTGACTGTGGGACCCCTTCTATCCCTTGACCGACTCCTACTGTAGGAAGGGGTTTCCATGGGGATCGAAAGTTTCGGGGGAAAATATCATAGGTAAACATTGAAAAGCAGGTATAACAGAAATTATTGCCAATGGAGTTTACTATGTAGTTTCCGTATAACGAAATTGATGACCGCCATCCCCTAAATGTCAATGGCGTTTTTCATTGTACGAAAAGCCTGAACATAGAACATGTCTAGGTATTTACCTAACGCAAACCCCTCTAAGGTTTGCCGAAAGACAGTTGCATTTTGGCGTGAGTAGAATTCGTTCTGCCACCTTGTGTGAATCGTAACCAGTGTCGCTATCTGCCTCCGCCATGCCTTAATATTGCTTAACAATACATTCCATCACACTCTCAAGACACAAACAAAATAACGTCTGTCAATGTATGACGCTGTCGCCCCCTCTTTGACCAGCGTTTATCCAGATCAACCCGATCAACCTACTATCACCAAGTCATTGCAATGATTCGCCTGTCTACAAGGCATGCATTTGTAATTAGGGATTTTTTAAAGGAAGTAAATCTTGCCGAATACCAGAAATAAACAGTCGTATTTTAACGTTGAAGTCAATGGGGAAGTTGCGAATTTGGAGTATAACAGCAATTAACGGTCTCTCGCGCCAAACTTTTTTCCGAGCGCCGCTATACACAATTGTACTTTTTTCAACATGGGCCGATGGCAAACATTTACTATAACGAATACTTGAAACCAGAGGCGTCGCCGATAATTTTGGAGTGGGGGTCGGCTGAAATGACGCAAAAAGTATACCCCATTTTGATGCGTGTATTGATGATTTGATGCGTGCCTTTGCAACATTTTTAATGTGGATTTTCATGTTATATAAGTGTAGCGTTGGGGAATGACAGAGGGGTCATAGGGGTAGGGAGAGTGGGAGGGTATGATAGGGAACAAGGAGCTGGGCCGGGTTCCGCTCCACTCTTGCGTATGGGGGGAGGGGTACGTTGTAGAGTGGGATAGCAGTGGGGGGATACATTGTAGGGAGAAGGGAATGGAGAAGAATGTAGAGGGAGAGAGGGGGTTTAAAGAGAAAAGAAGAGAAATGGGAGACGAAGAGTGCATCCGCTCCACCAGCTGTCATGGGAAGCTGCTGCTCCCTCTGGCTGTACTGGGAACTGCTGATCCCTCTTGTCCTCTTCGTCAGCTCGACCTTCGGTGACCTGCCGTGACCTGCCGTGACCTGCAGTGTTCTGCAGTGACCTGCAGTGACCTGTCATGACCTGCAGTGACCTGCAGTGACATGCAGTGACCTGCAGTGACATGCAGCGACCTGCAGTGACTTGCAGTGACCTGCAGTGACCTGTCCGGCTCGTAGGTCTGCTAGAAGTGATGGGAGATGTAGAAACTGATGTAGAGATGTAGGTGTAGCATAGCGTAGATGTAGAGACAGATGTCTTGATGTAGGTATAGCGTAGCGTAGCAAGATCCCCTTCCGCGTACAAAACATCTGATGGTGGTAGATGCTTTTAAATTTTGAGAGACTGATCATCCTGGTCCATCGTATAGGCTGGTTCACCGACATGCCATTTCACTGCTCGAGGACGGGAGGGGCAGTGTCTCGCCCATGAGGGTGAGGACGGTACAACGGGAAAAGGGGTAGGATTAGCGTCGGTTGTGACGCCCTGGTGACCATTGCCAACTTTCGTGATTAGGTATCTCTTTACAATCGTAAGTCGGATCGTAAGTTAGGTCATCCGTCCAGTTACCCATCCCCTCGAACCCCTGCTCACCTCCAAAGCCAAAATCGCCCACTTTGTCTTACGCCCAGCGTCGCTAAGTTTTGCCTTCCTTCGAGTGATGATCCGTACGGCTGTCCAGGCAAAGTTCGGACTACTCCTACTGGGCCTTAACCTAAGATTTATCCGTCATCATCCGCACTGCCACTTTCCCAGCTACAGACATTCCGCTTTCATTCGCCCCATAATTATTTGTCCGTCCCAAAAAATTCCCTCCCAGTAGTGCCGGATGCCAGCTGGATGAGTGACTCCCAGGTAGGATAAATGTCCTCGTCAATACGAAATCCTACTAGCGCTCCGCTGAACGACAGCATTGCTGCGTGGGCCGCCCAGAATATATGTATTCAACGTAATCCGTCCGGTTCCTACTTTAGAAGGGAGCTAGTTTATCCATAGGACTTATATGAAACACCGACTACGCTTTACTGCTCGTCTTATCCTCTCTGTCCGGGAGAGGCCCCTATACCTACGTCCGGGCCTCCGACCTGGGCTCCGCCGGACCTGGGTCCTCTATCCGGGCCTAACTTGGGCTCCGCCGGACCTCTGACCTCCATCCGGGCCACGACCTGGCTCCGCCGGACCAACTTTCTAAGTTAACATCGACCGGCATCGACGGCGAGCTACGCGGATGTCCTTGCCTATATACCGACTGCGGGCGCCCGGGAATCTCTAGAGGAGATCTTCCCGTTTAACCTAGAGTGACTTCTGAGGCACGTCCGGCCTCCTCCTCCCTCTTATCCTTCCTCCATCGCCCTCCTTTTTCTGCGCCAACCTATCATCCTCTGGCATTTGGCACCCGCAGTCTCGGACTTACTAATTGTAACCTCCCTGTGATATGCGGCCAGCCGATATCACTCGGTCTGGGCATAATTTTCCACGAGCACTTTCATTCACATGTTTCGCCACGCTGATAGATTTTCGATACAAGGATCGGGCACACAAGCCGTCATGCCTCTCCTCCAAGCTCCGATACTATTTAATCTCTGTCCTGTCCTGTCCTGACCCACTGTTGCAGGGATCACACCTCCCTGTCCTGTCCTGTCCCACTGTTGCAGGGATCACACCTCCCTGTCCTGTCCTGTCCTGACCCACTGTTGCAGGGATCACACCTTCCTGTCCTGTCCCACCGTTGCAGGGATCACACCTCCCTGTCCTGTCCTGTCCCACTGTTGCAGGGATCAAACCTCCCAGCACTGTCCTGACCCATTGTTGCAGGGATCAAACCTCCCAGCACTGTCCTGACCCAATGTTGCAGGGATCACACCTCCCTGGCCTGTCCTGATCCATTGTTGCAGGGATCACACCTCCCTGGCCTGTCCTGTCCCACTGTTGCAGGGATCGTACCTCCCAGCACTGTCCTGACCCATTGTTGCAGGGATCAAACCTCCCAGCACTGTCCTGACCCATTGTTGCAGGGATCACACCTCCCTGGCCTGTCCTGACCACTGTTGCAGGAATGACACCTCCCTGTCCTGTCCATGTCCTTCTAGCTATCCTATTACGAAATCAATATCAGCGACGTTTCTCCAACTATGACTGAGTACTAACTGCTTTACCAGTTCTCTATCGGGGACGTAAATTATATGACCCTTATGTAATTTCCTACATGGGAAACGTTGTCCAAAAAGAATCGCCACCAGAGATAACGTGCATATATCACAAATGACCCATTTCAATAAGCATCAGCTAGTAATCTTCTAAATATCACTTTTCAACTTCAATATAATCGGCAGTGCACCATCGTCAGAATAGACTCAAATAATTTAACGCTGTTTATAGTTGGCTAATAATAAGGCTTAAGTTACCATTTGGACTGTCAATATACAGGACATCTAACATTACAGTTATACCATGACGTTAACAAAGGGAAGGCGTCGGCTGTAATGTCGTAAATCGCGAGCTGCTGGCTGAAGGTGTATTTTTAACAGACGGTTAGGAGACTCACAATATTAAGAAAGTTAATTTGACTGTTATACTTATCATCCACTGACTCGCAAGTATACGTCTGTTGCAGGTTGCTGCGCCCTTAGAACCTTTTACGGGCTGAACTAGTTATGGTTTGATCGATAATTCCAAAGAAGGTAATATAGACAGGGATTTAACGTTAACCACTCCGGATCAGCGGCACGAGTTTATCAGCGACAGAAACGAGGTCGCATTGACGGCTAAGGAATCGCATTTCGCATACACCGTCCTTAAACACTCGTCGGTAGGAAGCGATGCTGGACCAATAGCTAATAGCGCATCGCCGATTTTACATACATAATCTTAGACAGACAATCCCCTGGCGGTAACTTACCAGTCTCCGATTTGTGTTGTCCCGCTCAACATAGAGCACACCTCTAAGCGACAGAATGAACCGATACTTTATAACCAATCGATGCCATCTCAGTGATATGGTCCTTACATTTGTTATCCTTACCTGCCAAGCTAGAATGACGAGTCTCTACCCAACCTCGCTAATATTTTGTCTGGTAGTTGGGTTACCTGGCGTTTTAACCGTTCAGCGAAAGTTATCATTCCGTGATTCGAAATCGTCCACAACTATGATACATAACGTTAAATTTACTGAAGCGGAAACGTACTTAATCATTAAACTCTGGCTTCTGGCTAAGTATTGCGAGCAAGACGAGAACGAATTAATCGAACCATTCAAACAACAATCGAAACATTCCTACTTATCTGCGGCTATACTGGCTTAATTCCTGCCTTACCTCATGCTGTCAGGGAACCGCATCGCTGTGTACATGTCCTTCCTTCAACGACCCTCTCGACTCCATCATGTCTCCTTTCCCACGTAAAATGTTACACAAATTTACAATGTTTATTTTAACTCAGCAACTAAACAAACGGTAGCGCAGTAAATAATCGTTTTTGGTACGTCCCAATCAATTTACATGTTCAACCAATGATTCGTTTGAATCTCCGCCTAATATCACCAAAACCAGCACAGAACCGAATAATTGACTCGCTCAATCTCTAGTTTAAAATACTAACTAAAACCGCTCGTATTTACATGCCCCAATGCGCTAGGGCTTACGCCATGACCTCCTGTAAACGCAGCGTGCTGGATTCCAAAGTACTACGGTCGCCTGGCATCACACCTCTAGTACAGCATCGGCTACACATACATTTTTCCTGCCTTCCTAGGTCAAAAGTAGCGAGCCTGGACAGATGACCCAAATTACGTAAAATATCCCACTTAGTCCCTTATTGTTTAAATTTTGTAGTCACCGGACCTGGGCAGAATTTCGGGTAGGATCGGAGAGGATGAGCAGCTTCGTGACTTACTGTGATCTGCCGCCGTCGGCTCAGTTCTTGCCGTCTTCCTCTCTCTCTCTCTCTCTCTCTCTCTCTCTCTCTCTCTGCGGCTGTCAGCCCTGCCACGGCGGACGGCTGCTGCCGCCGCGCCGCGGGCAGCGCGCGTGTTGAGGTCCCGAAGTCGACTCCCCCGGCTCGTGTGTCCGCTGCTGTCCGCTCCCCTTCCCCCGTCTCTGTGCGACGTTGCCTCTTTTTATACTCCGACCCGGCGGTGTCTTGCTCTGGGTGTGGCACACCCCCGTCTTCTGATTGGCCGATTCTTGCCGTCGACAATTTTGCATTTCTAGTGTATAGAACTTCTTCAAACTTCTTAATGACCTTTCTTACTTAATTTTGTTCATAATATAATTGCTTCAAGTAGTACATATTTCTTCCACTTTCTTGTTTGCTTGCTACCTATGGCCACGCCCTTTGCTTTGTTACTGCCATGTGTCTGGTGTCTGGTGCAAATATCTTTATATAAGTTTGATAAGAGGACTACGGCATCTTTATATAACCAGATAATTTTGGTTTCTTGATAATGCATCTTGCTGATAAAATGGTATTCTTCAATAATCAATCAGGTAGTCCTTTCAGTCATTGCATTCCAATTATTACGTCGTAGTATCGTTTTTAGATGACTTTCTTTTCATCCCTTTATTTTTCCAGCATGAAATGTTCGCCTTCTTCAGTTTAACGAAACACTTGACATGCTTAATTTTGTATCATTGCTTGGAGCTACGTTCAAGTTCAGTAATTTGTAGTGCTGCATTAACAATCGTTAAATATATATATATATATATATATATATATATATATATATATATATATATATATATATGCCGGCGTTGATCGTATTTCTAATTTTATCCTTACTTGCAATTAGCTCTTCGCCCTTGTGATAATATCAATTCTTCTTTTTAGACAATACTTCTGATTTTACGTCTTACTCTGCGTATATCGTACACGTCATTTGTTCCGTAATAATTGACTGCGATTTTCTATCACTCCGCATCAATAGTGTCGGTTTATCATCCGCATTTCTTCTCAACAACGATTCTTCCCTTACTTCAAACCCGTCCCTTTGTTGGCGTGCTACAGCTCTACACAGCTGTCCCTCTGCCTTTGGGCGGCCCGCCCTGGCTGTGCTGACTCATAGGACATAGAGGGGAGGGGGCGGAGTGATGTGGCAGCGCCGGTAGGGACGGTACTGGGGCCGGTACGCAAATGGGACTGGTACCGTAATGGGTGTACCTGAGGGGCGTACACCCGGCTGGCGTTGCTCCCCGCCGTCGTCTCTATCTTACTCAGCTGTTCTGGCGATGGCTGTGATGACTGCAGTTACTAGACTTGCAGTCTCGGGCTTCGGACCCGAGTTTTTGCATGTCTGGGTTGGATGCGAGGAGAGGGGCGTCTGCCGCCGGCCGGCTCGGAATGTTGTGTCAGAGGAGTCAGGCCCGGTGCATTGGAACATGCTGAGAAGATGTACCCCGCTACATAAGGTACTTGTTATTTAGCGCCGCCAAGCGGCGCGAAGTTTTTACGGGTTTGCCTGATAAAACCCAAAAATATAGGCGGTGGGCCCTGTAAAGGATAAGAAGCTAAACATGCTATTAATTAAATTCAGCGTTACAACGAACCGAAGACGATGACGATGGCTACCGATTTGACACCGCGAAGCGGTGTGAAAATTTGCATTTTAGGTCGTGGAAAACGAAATTGTAATATTGGAACCAGGCCGTGAGTGGAGACAAACCTCGGGTAACCCCTTTTCCTGGTTGCACATCTCGGTATGATGCAAAATATTGAAATGAAAGTAGTGTTTCATATACATTAGCCTCGGATAGTAAACAACGATGACCGGTGGCAGTCAGCGCTCAATAGTACATATGATAATAATAACTGTATACATATGTACAGAACTGTAGCAAACTACTGGTAACAGAGTGTAAATGGTTTGAAAGCAGTAACCATGTATACCTTGACCTTTACAAATTTTCGATCATTATAATTTGAAGTAGGTAACAGGAAGATATTGTATTCATACTCTGGCAATCAGGATGCTCAATGTACCATGCATAACCTTTCCAGATTTGTAACAAAACAATATCCAAACGTTTCCCAAATGGAAACTACAACCATAGTGTAATAAATAACAACTATTTGATAAGCGTCTGTCTGTCTGTCTCTCATTCCGGAACGAATTTAGCACAGTAAAGCAGCAGTTCTACATTGCAGTACCACATTGCTATAAACACGTGATGTACGTGATTTTAAGGTTTTCAAACGAGTTTACGGATACTACCGAGTGGTGTATAATTCGTACATTTCCGACGCATTTGATACGATAGTTACAGACAGTTTTAGTTTGTGCAGTTTTGGGCAAAGGTGTGTGCTGTAACTAACATAGAAGAAGGTGTTAAGAATTATTTTACCTTACAAAAACAGTTTACGAATACGAGTTGTACATCGCTTCACTCCAGTCGAAAGCCAATCAGATCCGACCACGGATACTACAGTGCCACAACCAATGTAAAGCATCCACGGAATCACTGCGAAACGAAGGTCATCGACATACGGTACGGCATATATCAATGAACATTTACGCTAAGCCGGGGTGGGGTTTTCACGGGTTTAACGGGTGTATAACGGGTGCCATAGGTGTTCCACGGGTATAATGGGTGAGTGCCAGCTATAACGGGGTGATCACGTGTTCCCCAGGGCACAACGGGTACTACGGGTGTATGTCGGGCAC
>JAXIVJ010020302.1:0-11289 GCA_036785665.1 Chirona hameri
ATATATATATATATATATATATATATATATATATATATATATATATATATATATATATATATATATATATATATATATATATATATATATATATATATATATATATATATATATATATATATATATATATATATATATATATATATATATATATATATATATATATATATATATATATATATATATATATATATATATATATATAATATAAATATATACACACATACACACATACACCCTGACGAAGGGTGTTACAATATACCCGAAAGCTCCGCTTTTAATATTTTTCTTGTGGAATAAGTCCTCTTTGTATTTTATCTTTATCTGGGATATCTACGTGCTGTCGGTCTGACCAGGGAGTCCTCTGACCTACCAAGAAGCCCCTCTCGTGTGTCAAGGGGCTCATTCGGCTTGTTCAGAGGTCCTTCCGACCTGGCCAGGGACTGTACTTGCTGCTTTGTCGCCCTATCGACATGCTCAGGGGCCCGTCTAACCCAGGGAATATAACAACGGATAGAACAGTAAGTAACGCCCAAATGAATTAGACAAGATATAATTTGTATCGTAATTGTTTTGTCTATTATAAATTAGTGTTGTTTGCTATCAATAACTTGAATTTAATAGATTATATCTTTATTTATTGAATTAAACGCCAGCAAATATACGAAGTAGTAGTCAAAGTAGTGTAATTGCAGTACATGTAGTAGCATTTGGAAGCGGTTATATTAATTTCTACTACGAAGTAGTAGTCGAAGTAGTGTATACTTCAGTACTGTAGTAGCATTTGGAAGCGGTCAGCGGTCGTTCCGACATTTGTTAACCCCCAGGCCCATTTAACCCCTTTACGCCAGGAATATCGAAAAATGTTAAATAGAAACGATAGCTACAAGCTAAGGCTTGTAGCTATCTGTTCCAGAAGTCTGATTTAAAATATGTGCCATAGGTTACGAGCCACCCTCGTCTGAAAATCATCGATTTAACATGGGAACCCTATGGTGCAGTAGGTTTTTAACGCCCAAACGCCCGAGTGCTGCCAACCGTTACTGGTGGGGGCTGCTCCGACCTGCCCAGGGGCCCCTCCAGTCTGGATATGAACTCATCCGGCATGTTCAAGGACTCTTCCGACCGGCCCAGGGACCCTTTCGGTCCAGCCAGGGGCCCCTCTGACTTGCCAGGAGCCCTCCGATCTACCCAGCGACTCTTCTGGTCGGACTGCGCTGGCTGCTTTGTCGCCCTGCCGACATGCTCAAGGGACCCTCCGACCTGCCCTGGGGTCCTCCGTGCTGGCTAGGGGCCAACTCGGCATGTTCAGGGGCCCTTCTTACCCGCCCAGGGGTCCTTTCGGTCTGGTCAGGGTTCCCTCCGATCTGCACAGGGGCCCTTTGAACTTTCCAGAAGCCCTCTGGAATATGCAAGGGCCCTCCATCCCTCTAATGGGCCCTTCCGACCTGACAAGGGACTGCGCTGGTTGCTTTGTCGCCTTGCGACATGCTGGAGGGCCCTTCGACCTGCCCTGGTGCCCCGCAGTGCTGACTAGGGGCCCTTTCGACGTGGTCAGGGGGCCCTCTGACCCGCTCAGGGGCCCTTTTGGTCTGGCCAGGGGCCCCTTTGACATGTACAGGGCTCTTTTGAACGTCCAATGGGCCCTCTGGTCTTTCAGAGAGGGCCCTGCTGGCTCTAAAGGACCTCTGAAGTGCTCTAAACTCTCTAAAGACCACGCTTCGCGTGGTAAAGAGCCCATTATACCGCCGCGTTGCGCGCGCCGAAAAGGGCCCTCCTGGCCTCCAGGGGGGGGGGGGGGGCGGCCGCCCCCCTCCCCCCCCCCCCCACTCCCCTTGGCTACGTGCCTGAGGCCAGGACCATCTGATCAAGCCATCTCACCTCACGGTCTGGTTCCAATATTAACATTTCGTTTTCCAGGACCTAAAATTTACATTTTCACGCCGCTTCGCGGCGTCACATCGGTAGTCATCGTCATAACGAAGCCATAGTCATCGTCATCGGTTCGTCGTAAGGCTGAATTTAATTAATTACATTTTTAGCTTATTGTCCGAGCTACAAGGCCCACCGCCTATATTTCTGGGTTGTATCAGGCAAACCGTAAAAGTTTCGCGCTGCTTCGCGGCGCTAACTAACAAGTACATACCTACCTACTATAACATGAAAATCCACATAAAAATGCTGCAAAAGCTTAAATACACGTATCAAAATGGGGGTACATTTTTCGTCATTTCAGCCGCCCCCACACTCAAAAGCCGACCCCACCTGTTGTCAGCTAAAATATGTTTTCTCTCCTGTACGTAACAATACAAATTAGTTATGCGCTCAGTACAATGCCTACTGAGGGTCCTGGTCCAATCCAGCTCATCAAAATTAGACGAAGACAAATTGTTAACTCGCGCAGTGGAGAGAGGTATACCACTAACACGCAGTGGAGAGGGGGGAGTACTTTAGTTCCCCCTAAGATCTCCGAAAGTATGGGAGCTAGAATGATTAAACTGACAGGGTGGGTAGGTGCTATGATTATCTACATTTTGTAAAATTTTATTGAACTTCGGCCGATATCTTCAAGGTCAAACGAGGTCACGAAGGTCAAATCTGGCCAAATGTCACAATTTTCGGAATTTGACCTCTGTGACGTCACAGGTCACCAGCAATGTGTCAAAAGTTGTTACCTGGGATGAACATTGACATTGTCTACCGAATGGCGTTTGAATAATCCCGATCCGACTGTTGGTTCCGAAGATATCGATTTGCCGACCGCGATTCTGGCCGTCACCTTGGACTAAAAATCCATTTAACTAAAAAAATAATCGACCGATTTTGTTTGTTTTTGCTTCAAAAGATCCGCTTTGAGTTAGCGTTAATGTCACGCAACAAACACCGCCCTGCTCCGCTTCATTTTTTAAATATTCACGAAAAACATGAGGGGCACAAAAGTGTCTCCACCCTCCACTGCGCGTGTTTAAAAAGGGGGGCTCACAAATAAAGTGGCCGAAATCCATAGAGTTTTTCATATCCAGGGGTATTTTTTTGGGGGTGGGGGGCCTCTCCCAGGGCTTGCCCCCCCTTTCTGAAGGTATTTCTGCTCCCCTGTATTTGTCCAATTATGACAAATTGGTACTTCTTTATCGTAAAAACGAATGCCTGAACCGTAATCAGGACACTCTTTTCCACCATTCCACGCACTTTTCCCAAGGTGCACTATTCCCTTTAATCCTATGTGTAACAGGCTCCTGGCTACCCCTATTTGTAACAGGGGGGGGGGGCAGATCCCCCCGGAGATCTCGAGATCCACCCGTCCGATTTTCACAATTCAAACGGCGTTTTTTTCCCCTCAACCCGGTCTACATTTTAAAAAAATATCCGAAATTTGTATAGGGGGCGACAGGGGTGAAAAACTAACAAATCTTAGAGGTATTTGTGATCCAACACAGCTGTCATGTTTTTCAACCGATGTTAACGCAACTAATGGGGATCGATAGAGATTGAATTGGAGTTTAATATATGGCGGTGACTTTGGAAAATTAAAACGCTATAGGCGTGTGCAGGTCACTCAATATGGGGGTGAAGTAAAAGCGTAATAAAATCATTTTTTTAATTTTAATAAATTAAATGGTGTGTTATTATGACAGATAAAACAGTTATAAAACATATTTTTCGCCATAGGCGGTGTCAGGTTAGTGAAAAGGGGAGGCCAAATAGATAACATATTCACCGCAGGGGAGTTGCTACCCAGCAATATAAAGAAGTTACTGGTCGTAGATAGTTTCTTTTTACATGTTGTACTTCATCATAGGCGTATCCAGGATCCAAACTGGGAAGGTGCAATACCTTTTGATAGGTATATTCGCCGCTATTATGATACTAACTAGTCAACAGTGACTATTTCACTTACAACTTCAATTCACATTGGTTACCCCCCCCCCCCCCTTTGTTTACCCTACCTGGATTCGCCTATTATCTTATAATCGTTCGTAGAGTACCCTCTGGTGGTGCGTGTTTCATACGAAAACTGCAGTATGTTATGTCATTGTAATTTGTAGGCCCATGGATCTTAGTTTCCTTGCAATAATATGCCCCCTTTCTTCCAGGCCTGAGCGCGCCTCTGCAAAAAATGACTCCATTCCCTCTCCTGGCCTCATCCGTGCATATATCATTATACACTAACCGTCTATTGCGCCGTTATCGCTGGCATATCGTCATCACCATGCCAGTCACCCCCTTTTCATGTGCCTGAACACGCCCCTGCAACTCTATGTCATAAATTATGCAAATAATGGAAGGAGAAACTATCTTTTGCATCTTGATAGCTATAAATGCCCTTTACATCGCTCTATTGACTGCCCGCCAAGCGTTGCATACTTCCTGGAAACCCCTGGAAACCTCCCCTTTTGGTGTTCATATCTTAATCTGGCTTTTGCGTCTCTGTCACCCCGTGACCATCTCATCTACTTTTTACTTCCTACCCGGGTTTCTGAGTGCGCAGCGGAGCCGAGCCGTGGCCAGCCCGTGTAACTCGACCCATCCTGACTCGGGCGTCGCCGGCGCTGGGCCGCAGCCGCAAGTGGCCGAGACGGGAGCACGTCATGTCCCCGATGACCCTTCATTGTCCTCGGGACGGTCACACGCCGCCTCGTCTCCCATCCCCTTCCTCTGACCACCTGACCTCAGGGCCGGAGGCAGTGAGGCGCAGTAATGTGGTGAGAGATCCCCTGTGAGAAGGCAACACCAGTCGGGTGACGAGAATGGCCAGAGGGCTAACTACCAATCAGGTGACAGATTGCCAACATCGTCCCACCCATGAGACCGAGGTGATATAAGGGCGGATCCTGACCCATGGCAGTTATCTCTCACCCCTTCTTCCGCGGACGTGTTTCAGTGTCGCTCCTGCAATATATACCTTCCGAGTCAAGATGTGTTAACCAAACGGACGTTAGCACCCGACAGTGCTACACCCTTTTCAAGTCCCTGAAATCGCCTCTGCCATGCAATGTTTATGATAGTTCATTAGCATCAACTAATTTGCGCTTGTTTCAATCGTCGTAAACCGATGTAACTCCTTCATACTTGAGGCAGTTAAAGGAAATGTTTCACCTTGTATTGGTTTTGAACTGAGATAGACATTATATTTGGCCATTATTGAAATGTCGAAAATACTAAGGTAATTTCCCCCCAAAACTTAGCAGTTTTAAAGCAATTTAATTTATAATTTGCAAAATGGGGTCTAGACTAGTGCCGCGGCTGATTGTCTGACAGCCACTTTGTCAGTCAATCCCATTTTGTCAGCCAATCAGCGACGGTCTACAGCTCAATAATGACGGCATCAGCCGAAATGTAAAAACCTAATTTATATAAAGTTAAGCGACTTTTCGAGAGAAAAAAATATCACCATCGTTTTCAGCAGCACTTACTTCATACTTTCGACTACAACCAGCGTATATTTGACAACTTTCAAACAGGTGAAACATTCCCTACCCGGAAGTCACTGGGATATATTCTGTAACACGACTCACTGGGGGGGGGATGTTAGCCCCCCCCCTTGTATCTTCAGAACCAATGATCGCAGCGGAATGCGCAAGGCGGCATTCGAAATAGCTCAATGAGATAAACCTAACGCACACTTATAAATTTCAAATTAAGGTCACATGTCAGGTCACGGTCAAGTCAAACGTCGAAATCGAGGTATTTGAGTTTATGGACAATACTTGCCATCCATGGCCTTCGATTACGCTTATGATCACCCAAAGTGCTGTCAAAGGTATGATACATATCCCACATGAGCTAAAGTGAGATTATTGGAAAAGTTCAAGGTCAAGGTCAGGTCACAAAAGGTCACTACACACAAAATATCTACGAAAGTCATGCAGCACATGTTGTATGGTAGCTTTTGCGCGTAGAATTCGATAGTGATAGTCATTTTACCACCTGACTTCATTTACGTGAAGTTAGTGTCAGGTTCAGGCCAAGTTCAGGTCAATGAAGGTCAAAATTTGAAATTTATCAATCTAAATGAAAAAGCATGTTTCTATATTAGTCTTATCTAAACAAAATACAGTGCTAGCATTTATTTGTCTGTATCTGGTCAATAAAAGCCAAAAAATGCAATTGAAAAATATGGCGTCATGATTTACCCATACTTTATATGCCATGTCAGTCAAAAAAGATGATATCGTTTTGAAATTTGGTATGGTAGTTGCCTATATGTCGTTATCTGACATATATTCCGTTTTTCCTAAATATCTTCAAAAATTTGATTTTGTGGGCATTTAAAAAAACTATTTTTGTTCATTGTTGGGGTCAAAAACCAAAATGTTCGAAATTTCGAGATAGCTGGTTTGTAGCCCTTGTAATTGTCCACCTTTGAGCGTTTTTCGATTGCATTTTGCTTCAAATGTGGCATTTGTACGGCTTGGAAAAGTTTAGCTGATTTTTGTGTCAAAATCGTGTTTAGTGACGTCACTTAATTCACTATATCTCGAGATAAAAAATCTGACGAAATTGCTTCATTTTTGCACAAAAGGTGTAAAATGATGCCAGGAGAGGTACTGAAAGTGTGGCGTCGATATCTGCATTAGTTGTTGAGATATTCCAAATATTCCTAAGGGGGGCTAACCCCCCCCCCCCCCCCAGTGACTCGCGGGTTAAGAAGAAACCGTGAATATCGCATTTCCGTATTATCGCCAAATATCGCCGCAGAACCCTCCCAAAACCGTGCCCTGGAACCGCCTCTGTTCAGGTTAAGAACTCAAAATTTTGACTCCATATGTGGAAATATATTTTGGGAAAAGTCCCAAAATTTAATGGGCTTGCTCTCAGCAGTTCTGGATATATCTGCGAAAACCTTGAGAGGGCGGAATCCGCCCTGCCCCCCCCCCCCCCCCCCCTCCCCTGTTACAAATTAGGTTGGAAAGTCCAATGGATACTGGAATACAAGGAGAGAAAAAATAGCTCCCAGTAACTCACGTTGTGGAGAATACAGGGGCGTCGCCACCAGGGGGTGGGGGCAGGGTGGCTGGGTCCCCAGGATCGCTCCAGCCGGAGTCCGCCGCCCCCCCCCCCCCCTCCAGATTCGATGGATTCTAACATTAGCCCATGGGGCTGTCTCTCTCCCCCCCCACAACCCCGACACCTGGCTGACCCATGGCTGCCCCCCCCCCCCGCCCAAACCCCTGGTGCCCCCTCCCCCACCCCCTCAAAAACTTGCTGGCCCCCCACTCAAAATTGTGTGGCGACGCCACTGATAAAATACACCAGTAACTGATGGGAATTAGGGTAAGAGCGGGTAAGAGTACGCAGGTGTCGAGAGCTTTCAAACTTACTACAATAATATCTGACTGATGGGATACCATGCCGCGCAACTCAGCAGTTCATATTCCATCCCATAGACGTCTCTAGTAGCGAACGCCTGATACATGCTGTGCCGGACAACTCAGCAGCTCCTATTCCATCCCATAGATGTCTCTAGTAGCGGACGCCTGATACATGCTGTGCCGCACAACTTAGCAGTTCCTATTCATCCCCATAGATGTATCTCGTGTTTGTTGAACACAATCGTGTAGATGTATCACAATGTTGAACCGCACCAAATTGAACCCACATGTGTCATCGTTCCGCGGGAATGTGAAACGCACGATCCTGTCGAGGCGCCACTGAATGCTCCGTGTCCTGTATGTCGTGTATGCCCTGTATGTCATGCGCACTTCGTGTTCGTTGGGCTGATGCCTATATCAACTTATCCAATGTTTTAACTGGTTCTACGTGTCAGGTGAAAAGCCACCATGTTTGTGGATCCTTGATGAATATACATCTATCTATCTCGTAGCGAACGCCTGATACATGCTTTGCCGCATAATTCAGCAGTTCATATCCCTGCCCATAGATGCCTCGTAGCGGACGCCTGATGCATGCTGTGCCGGACAACTCAGCAGTTCCTATTCCTGGCCATAGATGTCTCTCGTAGCGGACGCCTGATACATGCGGTACCGCATAACTCAGCAGTTCCTATTCCTGCCCATAGGTGTCTCTCGTAGTGGACGCCTGATACATGCTGTGCCGCAGAACCCAGCAGTTCCTATTCCTGCCCATAGATGTCTCTTGTAGCGAACGCTTGATGCACGCAAGATTAAACATTTCAGTTTGACACCTGCAAGCGGAAAATAGAGACTGTCTCTCCTATTATCTCTATCTCTCTGTTGGCGTCTATTTGAAGACGCCAGCATATCCTGTGCTGAAAACCCCGTCAGATACTGCTGCTTCGTCAATTTTCAGATACATCGGCTCGGAGTTTTGCTGAGATGACGACTACTCCAGACCGGCTGGCGGGCCGTAAAAACAGCTCTGAGCCAGCTGTCGTCCTCTGAGACGGCGAGATCAGACAACTCGTCTGGCGCTGTTTTCGGGAAGTCTTCAGATAATTAGTCATGGAGGAGCAGCTGCAAAGAATAACGGACCAAAGTTTCTCCGTAAATCAGCACCTGAGGAGACATGTCGTTTGGCAGTTTGGCTCAGGGCGGGTTGAAGTTTAATTCCTACTAGATCTGGCAAGACGCCTGTGACGTATGTAAGAGGGCGCCCGAGAGCATGTTTTTGTTGAAGCAATGAGAAATGGAGCGTTTTCTAAATCGATTTTAAAACACTTTTTAGAAGTGTTTCATATTATTGGATTTATGGGAAAATATGTTTCAAAAAATATTTTCCCATAATGTTCTCGTTCCCATGCTTTTCACTGTTTACTCTAGCCGTATCCCGGGTCAAAATGTATAAGGTTCGTCAGACATTTCAACAGTCAATCGTTCATCTACACCATGTAAGTGTAACGTACATAATAATGATGATTTTCGGTATATTTTCATCAGATTATGAACTCTATTATTATTAGCCTCTCGTTACTTGGAGGGGCTGCTACGGATTTTTGAAACTCAACAAACTTATTAACCCCACCCACTAAGGTTTTCGAGGAAAGAACAGCGGTGCAGCCGGCGCTGCGCGCCACCGTTTTTGTCACAGGTGTTTGGGTATCAATCATCGTTTATTCGTATGTCATCCGCAAAACACGGTTTTTCATGACAAGTGTCATTTTACATTGTATCACAGTTACACTATTAAAATAAATCCGCATAAAAAAATTGTCGTCACAAATGCGTTAAAAGCACAACAGTCGTTTCTCGCAGAGTTAGCGATCTGCTGTCAGCCACTCCCTCATCCACGTACGAAACACCGTCACTGCTCAGGCGTCTCGCACTTCGCCCGGCGCCTCGTTCCATTTGGCCGTTGACCGAAATATGAACGATCGACGGGCGTGCACGGTACGGACTCGAGGCATGTGCAGCAGCCCTGCTGCAGAACCTCGGGTTTCTCTGGTGGACACATTCTCGTGGTACGACAGCAAATCTCTCAGGCAGATCGGTGCATTATTATCATACAGCAGACGATGTACCATCACCAGGTCTCGCTCGGTAACAAGTTCGTCCACTTTCGGCCATTTCAATCCACATCCATAGGCATCATACGTGTCTGACGACGACAGCATTTAACAATTATTGCGCTGTGCTTTATTGTTTTGTGTATACGTTTACGTTGTGTTGCGTTGCAGCCTGCCAAGACCGTCGCACAATACAATATATGCGGACAAAAACAATGATACAATGATACACTTTTTTACTTCTTCTGGCAGTCGGTGCGCACATTTTGACAGACCGAACAGCGTTACGTAGCATGGTTGCGTCATGATGGAAACATGCCTTTCGAAAGTAAGAATACTGTCCAAAACGACCCCTAGAATTTGCGCACTACCAGATGGGTGAAGCGTTGCATTGCCAAAACGTACTTCGAAATTGTGTTCAAACATCCTTTGTCGAGAAGAAATGAGATCAAGGTCAGATTTGGTTGGGTTAATTTTAAGAGTGTTTTCAACAAGCCATCGCTGCGCTTTGCTCAGCGTTGACTCGATGTCTCGTTGTAGCTTTCCCTGTTGGTTGGGGAGGCCACAGTGGATACATGTGGATGGCCACAGTGCAGATACACATCCACAGTTTTAGGCTGAGTGGTTTCTATATTACAGGATTTAACTAGGCCATAAGTACCTACAATTCGTTTATCTCAGATATTTTATATCGGTGACCTAAGGTCAGGTAGAACACGTGACTTCCCCAATAAAAGTCAATGATACAAATTGCAAATACTTTTTTCAACTGATACACATTATATCATACCAAATATTTCAAAATCATGTTATTATAGGTCATTCTTGATGACCCAGGCACAATTTTAATCAGTGAGCCATTCAAAGTCATCTGAGGTCATCCGAGGTCACCAACAAGTTTTTGACAACAACTTTTGATGAAATACAGATGCAGACGTTAAACGGACACCATTGTTTATCTCATCGAGGCGCTTCAAAATATGCGCCGTGCGACCCACCTGGGCTACCATATGACCCTCGGATGACCTCGGATGACCCTGCTGAACTGAGACAAAAATCCCTTTGACTCCAACCTAGTGCAAAGTAATATGATTCGAAGCGCTTTGAGGAGATAAACACGATAACGTTAACCCTATTCCCTGCGGGCGGCCAGAATTGCGTTAACCTGCGGAGGGGGGGGGGCAGATTCTGCCCCCCCCCCCCAGAGATCTCGAGAACTGCTCGGTTGATTTCGTTGGGAAAACGCCATTCCATTCGTCATGACAAGATCTCTCTTTTTCGATCCCGAAATTTTTGTTTTGTTAAAAAATGGGGGGCCAGGGGGCAAAAAATCAGAACATTTTGGGTGTTTTTTTAAAGGTCATTGCGGCCATGTGCCTCGACCAATTATCATGCTCCAAACGTTTTTGAGCTTCAAATGTACTGGTATTTAATATATCAAAATGCAAAAAAACAAAATAAAAAATCATAGGCGTATTTGGGGAATGTAAAATGGGGGGGGGGATTTTCTTGAGAATAAAAATATGTGCTGTTCGTGATTGTTTGAGACGACATGAACGTCACATGTGGGTATTATATGCTGTGATTTTTTAAATTTGATATATTGCGCATTGGCGGATCCAGGAAAAAACATGCACGTAACGCTCTTATCATCTTACTAATTTGAAGTTGGACCTAATTTGAGGGTGGGTATCGCCTCCCATTTTTTGTATCCTGAGTGCGCCTCTGCCCCAAAAATATGTACAATCCCAGTATCTGTGATTCATATTGCATTGAAGTTGTTTCTGACGCATTTATTGCACTGCAAACCACGAAGGAAGTATGCGACGCAAAACCGCATTCGTAACACCCTCCCCAAAACAGGA
>JAXIVJ010020303.1:0-11283 GCA_036785665.1 Chirona hameri
GTTGATTTTCTACCACCAAAATGATTTCCCCTTAAGTGACACTTACCGGTCCTTGCGCCTGCGGCGCAATCAGCCTACACATATAACCCAATACTCGAACAGCAACAGCCCGGACTGCGGAGCGAGCGGCGAAGGCGCGAGGTATATTGCGGTTTGCCGGAGCTTGATGGACCGTGCCAAACCTTGCCACTACCATACTGTTGCCATACTGTTGATTTTTTACCACCAAAATGCTTTCCCCTTAAGTGACACTTGCCGGTCCTTGCGCCTTCGGCGCAATCAGCCTACACATATATACCTCGCGCCTTCGCCGCTCGCTCCGCAGTCCGGGC
The DNA here is from genome assembly GCA_036785665.1 of Chirona hameri. Classification (NCBI taxonomy): domain Eukaryota; kingdom Metazoa; phylum Arthropoda; class Thecostraca; order Balanomorpha; family Balanidae; genus Chirona; species Chirona hameri. The sequence goes on from JAXIVJ010020303.1 coordinate 333, forward strand.
TGTTGCTGTTCGAGTATTGGGTTATATGTGTAGGCTGATTGCGCCGAAGGCGCAAGGACCGGTAAGTGTCACTTAAGGGGAAAGCATTTTGGTGGTAAAAAATCAAGAGTATGCACACCGTATAGAACATCAAAAATCGATCCCTATCGTGCTTTTTAATCCTTGCAGGACTTTGCCTTGCAGGACTTTGCCTGGGCTAGCTGGATCCAGGAGTCAACCCTGTCGCCAAAAACCTCCTGGCGGAAGAGGAGGATAACACCCTTTTAGGGTCAGGTGACTTACCGTCCCTTGCCTTGCCGGGACACGTGCCGGTCTTTGCGCCTTCGGCGCAAGCAGAGACGACACTAGACGCTAGAAGAAAGAAAAGACCAGATTTTTAATTTTATTTACACTTTTTAATTTCATTTTTTTTAAAATTTCATTTACATTTTTAATTTCAAGCATTGTGTGCCTGAAATTAAAAATGTAAAAAAAAAAAAAAAAAAAAATCTTCATTAGACTCTATATATGTATGCCAATAACTCCAACTTGCCGTAGGGCTAGAACACAAATGAGGCCAGATCTGGAAAGAAGAGTACAAGGGCTTTCATTTTGGTTAGGATAGGATCGGATCGGATGAAAAAGAAGCATAGACTGCACCGTGATGCACCTATGTACTGCGGTACATGCGATTTTTTGCCCCACTCTTTGACCAACTTGCCGTGGGGCTAGAAGGAAATGAAGACCAGATTTGGAAAGAGGAGGTCTGGGGCTATCTTCTAAGCTATTTGGAACATTCCTAGCTCCTTTTTATTAACCCTCTAGGGTCGTGGCAAAAAACGGTAAACGCCATACCCAAACTTTGAATATAATTTTTTTTTTAAAGTTTTGACAAATGTTTCCTGTACAACTCAGCAAGCCTAACAAGAATCTTGTTTCCAATTTTGTGTAGTCTTGTTGGTAATGCCCTGTTGGTGTCATGTGTTTTTTGCGCCACTCTTTGACCAACTTGTCTTTGGGCTAGAACAAAAGCAAGACCAGATTTGGAAAGAAGAGGTCTGGGGCTATCTTGTAAGCTATTTGGAACATTCCTAGCTCCTTGTTAAGAACCCTCTAGGTTGGTGTCAACATCGAGGTTTTTTTGTGTTGTTTTGGCTCTAAAACCGATGTTTTTTGACCTACTCAGCTGAAACTTGGGCTTCCATCCTATCTCGCCAGCCTACTTCCGTACATGGTTTCAGATTCTAACATACTCGATTTTTACAAAACCGGGCTAGGCCAAAATATGATGAGAGATTTTGTATCAATGATCATGACATATGGAGTCGACTTTTGTTACCAAACCTGCATCTTATGAACTACTTAACGGATTTTCAATCCGTTTGAAAAATCGGACTCCCCTTTCAATTCTACATCCGGACAGCTATAATTTTTTTCAAAAAAACATAGGTGGCGCAAATGTCGTTTTTTAATATTTTTGTAACTTACCTACTTTTTTTCTTCCTTACGATTTTAAAAATCACAGATAGTCAAAAGATGCAACTAAAGATTCTACATCTTTTGGCTATTAGGAAATTTTGATCAAAAAATTATCAAAATTTAAAATTTTGAAATCCAAAAAAAAGTGATGGTTTTTGGTTTTTCAGTCTTCTGACATGCACTTTTTGGGAAAAATGTTAATTAGTGAAAGAAAGAACGTTAGACGGTACATTTTTAGATAGCAAGAAATCAAAAATCGGTTGAGAAGTTTTTGAGATAGGAGGGATCCCATTTTGAAATTGACGCGTTACCAAAATTTTAACAAGTCCATAAATCAAAGACAAAAAACGTTATGTAAGGATTTTTTTCGCTAGGACACCTTGGAATCACGTCTATTTTTCATTTTTGGTATTAACAAAAAAACGTTGTTTGGGGTGGTATAACTTTTTTGATATTTTTTTTTTTTTTTTTAATTAAAAAGAATATGGTAGATAATGTCAAATCACACAATTTCAACCCCTTGATTTTTCTTGTGTAAATTTTTTTTTAAAAGTTATAGGCTGAAAACATTTTGGCGGGAAAAAAATGTGAATTTCGATATTGAATGACAGCAACCTGCTATAACTCATAAGAAGCAGAATTTGATGGCAGGTTTGATTCTGCTTTCAAAAAGAAGAAAAGTTGACAAACGAATGTGTGTGTGGCAAACAAATGTGTGTGTGAAATGTATATGTGTCAAACTTTTGACATATATTTTTTTTTTTAGTTTTGAAACATGTTTCCTGTTAAACTCAGCGAGCCGAACGCGAATATTGTTTCCATTTTCCTGTAGCTTTGTTGATAATGCTTTTTTGGTGTCATGTGTTTTTTGCGCCACTCTTTGACCAACTTATCTTGGGGCTAGAACAAAAGCAAGACCAGATTTGGAAAGAAGAGGTCTGGGGCTATCTTCTAAGGTATTTGGAACATTCCTAGCTCTTTGTTAATAACCCTCTAGGGTCGTGGCAAAACAACGGTAAACGCCATACCTCAAACTTTTGGTATACATTTTTTGTTTAAGTTTTGACAAATGTTTCCTGTACAACTCAGCAAGCCTAACAATAATCTTGTTTCCAATTTTTTGTAGTCTTGTTGGTAACGCCCTCTTGGTGTCATGTTTTTTTTTTGGCCACTCTTTGAGGAGGATAGGTTAGGTGACTTACCGGACCTTGCCTTGCCGGGACACGTGCCGGTCCTTGCGCCTTCGGCGCAATCAGCCAGCCTTTAAACTTTTAAGTCTGACGAAAATTTAACCTAGAAAAAATGGAAATACTAAAAAAAAAATCACTTTTTTACATTTTGTGCTTAAAGTTCAGAATTTGGAAAATTATTTTTTTCTTTATTTGAAAGTCCTGCTTCTTATCCATCTAAAACTGATAACGGTTTGGCTCTATAAATTTTAGTTTTTAAGTGACAAGCGTTCAAACACAAATTTTAATTGTACTTAAAGTTAAGCAATTTCAAAGTTAAGTACAACACAAATTGTAGGTACATCCATTGTCTATCCATAACTGAGATCGGTTTGGTTCTATTGGTTTTGGTTTGTAAGTAATAGGCATTCCCGTTAACCATTACAATGCTCCCAGGACTTGGAGCAATTTTTTAAGAAGAAACCAAATGTTTTTTTTCCTTAATTATTATTACCAAATTACCTTCGCTAACACTAAGCAATATAGAAAACCAAGTTATTTTTGTAAAATAAAAATTACAAATTTTCGAAAAAAGGTATCTCTTTTTACGAAAAAACGATTTCTTTCAAAAAAGGAGTACTAATAAAATACATATCCATATCACTTATATCAAGGCCAATATGATGAAGCTTAAAATTTCTTGAAATAGTTAACAGTTCTCAAGTAATTGTCAAAAAACTGATAAAATTGACATTAAAAGTATCTCAAGTCATAGAGCTCGAAAAAGACCGATTAAAGGGTCTCCTTATCTGTAAAATGATGCCCCATTCATGCCGGTTCCAAATATAATTTTGTTTTTAAGATTCTTCAAATATTTAACATTATATGAGTATAAACGTACATCCATGTTTAAGAAATTAAACGTAAAATTTCTTAAAACGCCAACCTCATTTACTCAAAAAGTAAGCCAGGTAGAAGCAAATAAAAAACAGATTCTTGTTCAGCTCGCCGAGTTCTACAACATCCATCTGTCAGAACTCAAAACAACTTTCTAAAAAAATAATTACGGATATATATATTTTCATTATTTGGTGCTGAATAACTCAAAAACTAAACATCATATTTCAAATCCGAAAACAGATTCAGCATTGTAATGGCTTTCTGCATCTCAATCATATTTTTTATTTGAAAAAAACACATACACTTTTTTTTTGGAAAATTCAGATTATGCGTAAATTTGATAATTAAATACCCCATATCTTCAAAACTGCTGAACCGATTGTTGATTTCTTTTTTGGGAAACATTTGGCTTAAGCTGGTCTTTCTTATCCTTTTACACATTTTCCTGAACACAAATCATATTCAACCACTTAAAATTGCAAAACTTCATTTTTTACAAGTTTTCACATTTAAGACTTCCAAAATATGGTTTTCTGTAAAATTCAGAATTGCCAAAAGATGGGGTTCGTTACGCCGCATCTTAATTCGCTGTTGGATTATACAAGTTTTCCAAAACAAAACAGTTACGGTCCAAAAACTTGTGAAAAAAACATGTTCCTCTAAGCAGTCCACCACCTAAAAAAACATGTTGTAAAGGATTTACGTACCTTAGAAGCAAAGCCCCATTCATGCTTAACACAAATATATGCTTTGTTTAAAGATTCTATCAAAAATAAGCAAACTGCGAGCAAAACAAGGTACAAGGTTTGTGCAAAACACCAAAAACATCCAAAAGTGAAATGTCTGTAACTTTTTTAAAAACTAGGTTTGATTAAAAACTTTAACGGATTCGTGTTCTACTCGACGAGAGCTATCGGAAACTGTTCCTTGAACTTAAAAAATGTTGCTTAGATCGGGAGTAATCGACGACTCCATTTTCGGGGGGTAGATTTGGTCACTTAGGTTCACAACATGGGGGGTAGATTTGGTCGGTTAGGTTTATTTTGAAACGGAAACCTAGGTTACTTCTTGAGTTTTTAATGGATTTCAAAACTGTTTAGTGCACTTGCTTTGCCGTCAAATTCTTTACCTTTTTTTTCAAAAACTGGGAAGATATAATTAAAATAAAATGGTTTCAACTTTTGTGCAAGTGGAAAAGTCAAGGTATAGTAACAATTGTAGAGTATAACAGGACATTGAAGATTAACTTACTTAAACCTTAAACTTTTAAACTGAGCTTTTCAAAAAAGGAAGAGTGTTCAATTTGGATCAAACCTAGCCCAAAGAGGACCCTGTAGCTTTTGCAGGGACCAAACCTAGCTTTTGTCTAGGTTTGACTGCAATATGTACCAAAAAGTTCCTAAGTTGGAACATGCCCCAACATTTTTGGTCATAAAAGCTTAAATTGAAAGAATTTCGGGATATGCTCAATTTGGAATACATTCACAAGGGTATAAGTAAGGCGTCCATGATTGGGTAAAATATCGCGCAATGATTAGGTAAGGATTTACGGCCTTCCAAAGAGGCGACCAAATCTACCCCCAAAGGGGGTAGATTTGGTCTCCAAAGGGGTAGATTTGGTCGCTTAGGTTTAGTTAGGTTAGGTTAGGTTAGGTTAGGTTAGGTTAGGTTAGGTTAGGTTAGGTTAGGTTAGGTTAGGTTAGGTTAGGTTAGGTTAGGTTAGGTTAGGTTAGGTTAGGTTAGGTTAGGTTAGGTTAGGTTAACCTAACCGACCAAATCTACCCCACCGGGGGTATATTTGGTCGAGTTCGTAAACCTAAGTGACCAAATATACCCCCCAATGCTGTTAAAAAAGACCTGTAATTCCTTACCTATACATGCTACGTGACTTTCGTCTCTGGGCATGTTATAAACAAAAGATGTATCCTTAATTTAAGACCAACAAATCAAGTCAAACCTAGCTATAAAGTTAGGTTAGGTGTGATCAAAGTTGAGTAAAAACAGACATTTTAGGGTAGATTTGGTCACTTAGGTTTACAGATTCGGTAAACCTAAGTGACCAAATCTACCCTTTGTTTATTTATAGCGGAACTATCTAACTTATCTTGAATTTAACTAGCACGTCTATGTTATTTCGGGTAGGGGTTCTTGTTGTACAAAATAAAGCTAGGTTTGATCGATATTTTAAAAGTTAGAAACTCTATTTTTTTTATTTTTTGATAAAACATGAAAAAAACAGCAGCCTATCCTACCTAACCGAGAGTACGACTTGCTATGTTAAATGAACCTAGGTTAGACTTTTTTTAACGACACGACACGAAAAATCACTTTTTAAAATTTTGTGCTTAAAGTTAAGTATTTTAAAAATTACTTGTTGCTTTGTTTGAAAGTCCTGCTTCCTATCCATCTAAAACTGATAACGGTTTGGCTCTATATATTTTAGTTTTTAAGTGACAAGCGTTCAAACACAAATTTTAATTGTACTTAAAGTTAAGCAATTTAAAAATTAAGTACATCACAAATTGTAGGTACATCCATTGGCTATCCACAACTGAGGTCGGTTTGGTTTTATTTATTTTGGTTTGTAAGTTATAGGCATTCCCGTGTACCATTACAATGCTGCCAGCTATTTTTTAAGAAGAAAATACATGTTTTTTTTCCTTATTTATTATTACCAAATTACCTTCGCTAACACTAAGCAATATAGAAAATCAAGTTATTTTTGTAAAATAAAATTTTTAAATTTTCGAAAAAAGGTATCTCTTTTTACAAAAAAACGATTTTTTTTCAAAAAAGGGTACTAATTACTTACATATCCATATCACATATGTCAAGACCAACATGATAAAGCTTACAATTTTTTTAAATACTTAATAGTACTCAAGTGATTGTAAAAAAACAGGTGACACTTACACAAAAACACACACAAAAAACCTTAAGTGACACTTACCGGTCCTTGCGCCTGCGGCGCAATCAGCCTACACATATATACATTGCATATATGTGCATTTCCCCTTAAGTGACACTTACCGGTCCTTGCGCCTGCGGCGCAATCAGCCTACACATATATACCTCGCGCCTTCGGCGCTCGCTCCGCAGTCCGGGCTGGCTGTTGCTGTTGGAGCTGTTGGCGCCATCTTGCCATCTTGGCTCTGCCAGCGCCTTCGTAATACATTTTTGAAAAATGATTAAAAAATACGATAGGGATCGATTTTTGATGTTCTATACGGTTTGCATACTCTTGATTATTTACCAAAATGATTTCCCCTTAAGTGACACTTACCGGTCCTTGCGCCTGCGGCGCAATCAGCCTACACATATATACCTCGCTCCGCAGTCCGGGCTGTTGCTGTTCGAGTATTGGGATATGTGTAGGCTGATTGCGCCGAAGGCGCAAGGACCGGCAAGTGTCACTTAAGGGGAAATCATTTGGGTAAAAAATCAAGAGTATGCACACCTTATAGAACATCAAAATGCATATGCATTCGCCATGGCGCCATCTTGCGCCATCTTGCCATCTTGGCTCTGCAAGCGCCTTCGGCGCTTGCAGAGCCAAGACGGCAAGGTAACAGTGCTGATAGACAAGGCGTCAGAAACTAACCTAAACTAACCTAACCTAACCTAACCTAACCTAACCCCTTCATTAAGTCCGATCGAGACGGCCTAAGATTCGCTCGTAGCCATTAAGTCCGATCGAGACGGCCTAAGATTCGCTCGTAGCCATTAAGTCCGATCGAGACGGCCTAAGATTCGCTCGTAGCCATTAAGTCCGATCGAGACGGCCTAAGATTCGCTCGTAGCCATTTAGTCCGATCGAGACGGCCTAAGATTCGCTCGTAGCCATTAAGTCCGATCGAGACGGCCTAAGATTCGCTCGTAGCCATTAAGTCCGATCGAGACGGCCTAAGATTCGCTCGTAGCCATTTAGTCCGATCGAGACGGCCTAAGATTCGCTCGTAGCCATTTAGTCCGATCGAGACGGCCTAAGATTCGCTCGTAGCCATTAAGTCCGATCGAGACGGCCTAAGATTCGCTCGTAGCCATTAAGTCCGATCGAGACGGCCTAAGATTCGCTCGTAGCCATTTAGTCCGATCGAGACGGCCTAAGATTCGCTCGTAGCCATTAAGTCCGATCGAGACGGCCTAAGATTCGCTCGTAGCCATTTAGTCCGATCGGGACGAATAATGAATATTCATCTTCCTTATACTCCCTCATGTATGCCGAGACATCAAAGTAACATATTTTTGAAAAATGAGAGAGAAATACGTTACTGGTTTGTTTTTGACGTACTATACGGTGGGCATAGTGTTTAATTTTTACAAAAGTGATTTCCTCTTAAAGTACACAAAAAAATAGTATTCAAAATATGACTTTGTGAATTTTTATTTCAAGGTTTCTTCCACCATTTGTGAAATATGAAGCAAGTGCTTTCACTAAATTGCCAAATCGGATTTTTCCAAAAAAATATTTGTATTCCTTATACTCCCTCATGTATGCCGAGATATCAAAGTAATGTATTTTTGAAAAATAAGAGAAAAATACTTTAGTGGTTTGTTTTTGACGTACTATACGGTGGGCATAGTGTTTAATTTTTACAAAAATTATTTCCTCTTAAAGTACACAAAAAAAAAAAAATCAAAATATGACTTTTTAAATTTTTATTTCAAGGTTTTTTCCACTATGTGTGAAATATGAAGCAAGTGCTTTCACTAAATTGCCAAATCGGATTTTTCCAAAAAAATATTTGTATTCCTTATACTCCCTCATGTATGCCGAGATATCAAAGTAATGTATCTTTGAAAAATAAGAGAAAAATACTTTAGTGGTTTGTTTTTGACGTACTATACGGTGGGCATAGTGTTTAGTTTTTACAAAAAAATTATTTCCTCTTAAAGTACACCAAAAAAAATATTCAAAATATGACTTTTTAAATTTTTATTTCAAGGTTTTTTCCACTATGTGTGAAATATGAAGCAAGTGCTTTCACTAAATTGCCAAATCGGATTTTTCCAAAAAAATATTTGTATTCCTTATACTCCCTCATGTATGCTGAGATATCAAAGTAATATATTTTTGAAAAATGAGAGAAAAATATGTTAGTGGTTTGTTTTTGACGTACTATACGGTCGGCATACTGCTTAATTTTTACAAAAATTATTTCCCCTTAAAGTACAAAAAAAAAAATATATTAAAAATATGACTTTTTAAATTTTTATTTCAAGGTGTCTTCCACTATTTGTGAAATCTGAAGCAAGTGCTTTCACTAAATTGCCAAATCGGATTTTTCCAAAAAATATTTGTATTCCTTATACTCCCTCATGTATGCCGAGATATCAAAGTAATATATTTTTGAAAAATAAGAGAAAAATACTTTAGTGGTTTGTTTTTGACGTACTATACGGTGGGCATACTGCTTAATTTTTACAAAAATTATTTCCCCTTAAAGTTTACAAAAAACTTAATATTAAAAATATGACTTTTTATTTTTTTTATTTGCAATATTACTAAAATATGAAGCAAGTGTTTTCCGAAAATTGGCAAATTAATTTAAAAAAAAAATATTTTTTTTATTTTTATACTCTGTTGTATATTCAATATCTCTTAGTAATCCATTTTTGAGAAATAAAACAAAAATACTTGAAGCAGTGCATTAAAATGTTGTACAATTGAGTTGAATTGAATTATTTTTCCACAATGAATTTAACCCCAAAAGAGCGAGAGAAAAAACTGTTTTCTGATTTGATGTGTTAAATTGTGGTCTAAGCGAAAAAGTTATGCTTACTAAAAGATAGAGCATTCAATTTGCTACAGAATGTTTTTTTCCGATTTGAAATATATTGATTTTGAAATAAAGTAATTGTTGTTTGTGTGAGCAATTGCATTGCAGTGTTGTGCAACTTGTTGTTGTTTACGGTGTTCCCCTATAGATGGCAGTGTTTGCTATTAGGTGATTTTTATCGCTATTATTGGTAATATCTCAGCAGTGTGGAATGCCAGAGACTTGCAGTTTTGTTTGTTATAGAGGGGGCACCTAAATGCAGATAATGTGTGAAGAATGTGATGTAATTGTGTAACGTTGTAACGGTGTAACGTTGTTTAGTGGTACAACTTGGTTGGCTTAACACGACTCGGTATGATAAAGGGGCGAATGCACTGAGCTACGGTTATCATCTGATCTTGTGCTCTGACCAGCCTTCTCTCCTACTAGCTTGGGGGATATGGGGGCAAGGAGCCATCGATTTGGACTAGCACCTGGACTCAGGACTCAGGGACTCAGTCAGTCTAGTAGGATAGCTGTCTATTCTAGTAGGACTGAGTCTAGTTGTCTCTAAGTTCTAGTACATAGCTCTCTGGTAGCTAGTTTTGACTAGATACCAGTAGGCTATCTGGTAGCTAGTAGAGGGCCCCCTCCGACTGAGGGACGCAGTCTAGTAGGACTGAGTCTAGTAGGATCTAAGCTAGGCCATTGGGCTTGATTGTTGAATTTGACCCTTATGACCTTTTTTTAGAATTGTCCTTAATGGTGTTTTGATGCACTATATGGGTGTATGGTCGAATTGTGATAAAGCTACAGCAAAGCAAGTGGCCTCAGAAATGCGCTCCGGTGATTGGTTTAGCCTGTGTGACGTCATACGTGTTTGCGCTACTCTTTGACCGACTTGCCGTGGGGCTAGAATAAAAAGAAGACCAGATTTGGAAAGAGGAGGTCTGGGGCTATCTGGTAAGGTATGTAAAATGTATATATGACGTCATCTGTGATGTGACGTCAGGTGATTTTTTGCGCTACTCTTTGACCGACTTGACGTGGGGCTAGAAGAAAAGGAAGACCAGATTTGGAAAGAGGAGGTCTTGGGCTATCTTTTAAGCTATTTGTAACATTCCTAGCTGCTTTTGATTAACCCTCTAGGGTGGTGTCAACATCGAGGTAGGTGACTTACCGTCCCTTGCCTTGCCGGAACACGTGCCGGTCCTTGCGCCTTCGGCGCAATCGGAGACGGAGTGGTCTTAAGAGGTCGTATAAGGCTGGTGACGTGCAGCGGAGAAGTAGGAGGCTGGGCCTTGCCGAACCATGAGCTTGCTGGACCTTGCGTCTTTGCCCTGCTTTGCCTTGCCGGAGCTTGATGGACCTTGCCAAACCTTGCTGTTGATTTTTTACCACCAAAATGCTTTCCCCTTAAGTGACACTTACCGGTCCTTGCGCCTTCGGCGCAATCAGCCTACACATATATACCTCGCGCCTTCGCCGCTCGCTCCGCAGTCCGTTCGAGTATTGGGTTATATGTGTAGGCTGATTGCGCCGAAGGCGCAAGGACCGGTAAGTGTCACTTAAGGGGAAATCATTTTGGTGGTAAAAAATCAACAGTATGCACACCGTATAGAACATCAAAATGCATATGCATTTGCAATAATAATGCATCATACT
>JAXIVJ010020304.1:0-11283 GCA_036785665.1 Chirona hameri
GCCCCTGGGCAGGTTCGATAAGCCCCTGAACAGACTCAATGTGCCCCTGGGCAAGCTTGAGAGGTCTCTGGGCAGGCTCTAATGGCCCCTGGGCAGGTTCGAGAGGCCCCTGAACAGACTCGATGGGCCTCTGGGAAAACTATAGTGGCCCCTGGGCAAGAGGCCCCAAAACAGACCATAATGGGCCCCTGTCCAGGCTCGAGACCCCTGAACATACTCAATGGGCCCATGGACATGCTCGAGAGGCCCCTGGACAGTTTTTTGGGCCGATCGGTGGGCTCAATGGGCCCCTGGACATGCCCAAGAGGCCCCCTGGACCGGCTTCGACAGCCCTTCAGTGTCTCTGAGGGCCCTTGGCATGCACCAGAGTGGCCCTTGCCTGGTTTGAGGGCTCCTCTGTGACTTTTTGAAAGCCATTTAGCTAATGCAAATGGTATCTGGGCCAATCTCGGCGGGGCCCCTTGTGACCCGTAAGCGGGGGGGGGGGGGGCAATTGCCCCCCTTGCCCCCCCCCCCCCCCCTGGCGCCCCTGCTCCTGGACGGAGGTTCGTTCCATGTTCACAAAGGCACGTTAATTCAACCGCGGACAGACACGAAAACCTTGCTGTGTTTCGAGTGCAAAACGGACACTACTCAAATAGATATATAGATGACGAAATGACCGGGTTATTGCCGTAAGGCTTGCTGTGTTTCGAGTGCAAAATGGACACTTCTCAAATAGATATATAGGAGACAAGCGCCTTGTGCTCGCTCCGCGTCGCAATCCCATAGATTCACAATTCCGATAGATGGATGGAGATTTGTATTTTTTGACTTGGGGACTTGGCGGGCTTGTGGGGCTCGACTTTTTCAACTTTTTCTATTTTTTTGACTTTTTTCTAACTTTTTTGACTTTTGACTGAACTTGTTTTACCTCACCGCCAATTCATCTCGAACTCCATCCAACTCATCTCAGACACTCATCTCAACTCATCTCAGCTATATTTAACCGGCTAAAAATGCACCAAAACTCCGTCCAGGGCCGCTGCAACTCGGCACGTATCAGTAGCTGCACATACCGCACCGGCGTCATGACGTCAATGAATTCACGTGCCTTTGTAAGCATGGAGCCTTCGTCCAGGAGAATACCGATAAATATTCATAGTTGAGCGGCGTCTGTAGTTCCGAGCTGGGAAAACGCGGTCAACAATCTGTGTGTAATTAACGTGCCTTTGTGCATATGGAACCTCCATTCCGGAGAAAAGTGCGTTAAATAGTTATAGCTGTGTCTGAGATGGGTTGGATGGAGTTCAAGATGGATTGGAGGTGAAGTAAAAACAGTTCAGTCAAAAGTCAAAAAAGTAACAACAGTAAAAAAGTAAAAAAATCAAAAAAGTTAAAAAAGTCAAAAAAGTCAAAAAAGTCCAAAAGTCAAAAAGTCCAAAAGTCAAAAAAGTCAGTCAAAAAAGTCAAAAAAGTCAAAAAAGTCAAAAAAGTCAAAAAAGTCAAAAAAGTAGTCAAAAAAGTCAGTCAAAAAAGTCAAAAAGTCAAAAAAAGTCAAAAATAGTCAAAAAAGTCGAAAGTCGAAAAAGTCGAACAAGTCGAGCCCCACAAGCCCTGCAAGTCCCGCACGCCCCACAATTCCTGCAAGTCCCGCAAGCCCCTCAAGCCCGCTAAACCCGCCAAGCCCGCAAAGTAAAAAAATACAAATCTCCATCCATCTATCGGGAGTGCGAATCTATGGGATTGCGACGCGGAGCGAGCACAAGGCGCTAGTCTCCTATATATCTATCTGAGTAGTGTCCGTTTTGCACTCGAAACACAGCAAGTTTTTCGTGTCTGTCCGCGGTTAAATTCACGTGCCTTTGTGAGCATGGAACCTCCGTCCCGGAGAATCAACGAGAAATGTTAATATTTGAGCGGCGTCTGTATTTCCGAGCTGGGAAAACACAGCCAACAATCTGTGTGTAATTCACGTGCCTTTATGAATAGGGAACCCCCATTCCAGAGAAATTAGTTAAATTACAAGTGTGTTAAATAGCTATAGTTATGTGTCGGAGATGGGTTGGTTTTAGTTTGTGATGCGACAAGTCCGATAATTCCGACAAGTTCGATAAGTTCAAACAAGTCCGACAAGTCCGACAAGCCCGACATGCCTAACAAGTCCAACAAGTCCAACAAGTCCGACAAGTCAAACAAGTCCAACAAGTCCAACAAGTCCAACAAGTCCAACAAGTCCAACAAGTCCAACAAGTCCGACAAGTCCGACAAGTCCGACAAGTCCAAATCGATTTGCAAGTCCAATAAGTCCCAACAAGTCCCAACAAGTCCCAACAAGTCCAACAAGTCCCAACAAGTCCAACAAGTCCGAGTCCATAAATCTCCATCTATCAATCAAATCTCCATCCATCTATGAGATTGCGACGCGGAGCGAGAACAGGCGCTAGTCTTCTATATATCTATTTGAGTAGTGCCCGTTTTGCACTCGAAACACAGCAAGGTTGTCGTGTCTGTCCAGTGTCGACGAATGGAATGTGGGTTAAGCACGTGCGTTAGTGAGGTGTAGTCTTTCGTCCAGAAGATTGCCGATAATTTAATCCGAGCCGAGGTCTCTCTCGGCCGGACGTACGGTACAGGGGCAGGGAGGGGTGTTGGTGGAAGGGAGTCATGCCGGGGGAGGGGGAGAGGATGTGATGGGTTCCTGGGTTATCTAGAATGGCATATGCTAACTTGATCTTTAAATTATCGGTCTGATCTAATGCGCATTAGGTATCTAAAAAGGAAACATTTATATATTTTTCAAATGACCTATAAAGGGGAAGTCACGAAATCGACCAGACCCAAGGTCACTGATATGACAAACTCTGACATATATGATGTATAGTTGCTTACGGCCTCATTCAATTATGTGAGTTTCAAACTGACCGGTCAAGCACTGTGGCTGGGGCAGAACCGCAAACTATTTGAGAGAAGGTGTCACGTGACCTGACCAGTGACCTGGCTAACTGACCTGATATGAATAAAAGTACAAACAATTGCATGATCCGGGTAATTTATGACGGGACAATTGTGGCCAAAACGGTGGCGCCCGCAATTCCCAAAACAAACGTAAGGGGGCGTCCAAACCCCCGGCACGGCGCGGGTTAAAATGAGAGTTTGATGTTCAAGAAACTAGCGAATGTTACTACACCGAAAAATGGGTTGGGGTGTCTGATACTGACCAGACTTTCATAACTAAAATTTATAATTCCTAAAATAATATAAGTTGTGAAGGGCTCACAGCCTCAAAAAGAGAGCCCCTGCGCGCTCAGGAGGCCCCAGGAGATTGTCTTGCCCACCCACCCGAAAATACAATCCGCCGCCACTGCGCCCCCACCACCCCCCCCCCCCCACGTGAAAGAACGCAATTACTTTGTTTGCATTTATTTAATCACATATCGCAAATCACATACAAATCGTCATACCCATAAAACACACTGGCAGTACACGAACACGTTCACTGATATTTCACCGAGATCGATCATGGAGACGGAAAACATCGCACAGACCTGCACACGGTGGAAGACAATCTGAGCTTCACGCAGCTATGCATCACTGGCAGAACACGGCCTGCAATCTCAAAGCTCTAAAGACCGGCAGAACGGCAGAAGACCGTCTTGGGCTTTGCGCATATCTGCGCCCTTGGCAGAAGACGGTTCGAAACTCGCACAACACTGCATCACCGGAAACAAACGACCTAAAATGCGTACCACATCTCTCAGTCTCAACTACCGGCAAAAGACTGTCTAGCTCGCACAGATCTCAACCACCGGCAAAAGACTGTCTAACTCGCACAGATCTCAACCACCGGCAGAAGACTGGCTAACTCGCACAGATCTCAACCACCGGCAGAAGACTGGCTAACTCGCAAAGCTCTCAACCACCGGCAGAAGACGGCCTAAAACTCGTACAGCTCTCAACTACCGGCAAGAAACGGCCTAAAATTCGCACAGCGCTAAGCTAGCGGTAGATAACGATATGAGATTCCCACAGCTCTATAAACCGGCAGTAGACGGTCTAAGATTAACACAGCATGAAATCACTGGCAGAAGACGATCTCGCAGCTCTGTTCCCCGCGGAAGACGGCCTGAGCTTCACACTGCTCTATATCACTGACAGAAAACGGCCTAAAGTCACAGCTCTACAGAGCGGCAGAAGGCGGCCTGAAACTCTCAAGACACTGCACCTCTAGCAGAAGATGGACATTAAATCTTACAGCTCTGCACACGGAGGAAAGCGGTAAAACCGATCTGACCGGACCAAGAACTAACTCATCAGCTAACTTACTTAGTATCCGTAGGCGCGTCGGTGCGTCTCACGCACCAAAACCGTCCTCAGCAAGGTGACGGTCGGCTTGGCGTTGGCGAAGCGCTGGTTGATGTCCTTCCGAGGCGTCAGCCTGTCCATCCTCCTTTTCTCCCTCCTGTTCTTATTCTCCTGCCTCCTCAGGTACATTTTGAGCATCTGCAGGCGGGCCCGGGCGTAGGCCTCACGGGTCTCGTACTTTGCCGGGTCCTGTTCCTGCTGTTCATCATCCGAAGACGATGATGATGACGACAAGCCTCTGTTGGTGTCGTCATCGCTGTCCGTCGCAGACGATGATGAAGATGAAGACGATTCACTGCTGCTGTCATCATCCGAGTCCGCATCAGACGATGATGAAGATGATGACGCTCCGCCGTCGGCCTCATCACCACCGTCTTCCTCAGACAGGGCTGACAGGGGAGGTGGTGGCAGCTGGGCCAGGTCATCGGCGGCCTCATCATCACTGTCTTCATCAGACAGGGGTGACAGGGGAGGTGGTGGGAGCTGGAACAGGTCATCGGCGGCCTCATCACCACCGTCAGTTGGGCTGCTCGACTTCCAGCTCAGGTTCTGCAAAGAAAGGAAACAAAAACATGGTTAGTTTTGCAGGTTCTACACATCAACACTTTGTTTTGACGGGTTTCTATGTTCAGGACCCATCGGTTTTTACACCTTGTTACCGATGCTCTATAATCTCTCCTTCCCAGCGCACGGTTCCTATAAACCAACACAATTTAGACATGCCAGTTTATCCCCGTCCCGGGCCTCACTGCTATGGAGCTCATGACCGGACAGACATTATAAATACACTGGCCTTAAATACAAGACAGTGTATTTGCAAATTACAACTCATCCATTCATACGATATATATACATTAGGGTGACCCCTTTTTCCACTTTTTCTTTCTTGAAACATGGATTTCCGGGTTCCATTCGATTCGTCTTGGCATTCCGAGTTAGGATATTATATTTGAATTGCCAAAATGAAATACAAATTCGATGGCGCTAAAATGCTTTGTAGTTCCTGAGAAAACACGTGTTTTGCATGTCTCCGTCCCTGGATCAGAACCGTCGCTCAACTTATCAATGGAAGTGGCTTTTTAATATTCCTTAACATTCTATGGATGCACGGACAATATTTGACGCCCCTTTGACGATTAGTTTTTCATCAACAGGCCTTTATACCAGCCCGACACCACGTAGTTGCTTATTCTAATCATAGATGGCATGGTGTCATCGGAGTTACATTTGCAGGTCATACAGGCCAGGAAGATAGATGGGATTATGCTATTGGTTTTTTGTGGTGCTTGTGTCTTTTACAGGATACATACAAATATTCGACTCCCAAACATCTACCCTTAAGATCAGGAAAATACTGGCTAATGGCACCAACATTGATCTCTAATGCTGATGTGCTAAAGGTTCATTGTCGCAGCACACCATTGATCACTGATCAATAATTACCTCATTGCGTTTCTTGCTGCTCTGTAACTATGACAAATATTGAATCAAAAACGGAATTCAAGCTTTGTTACATGAACACATGCAATAGCCACTCACATGTGCATTGTACACATGTGCGCCGGCATGTGCTACTCCTAAACACGGCAAAGCAGCATTTCAAGACTTTGATACGGAACTTTGAAAACATGACTTTTATATTTGATATGCAAATCTTCAGACAAACACCGCGAAAGTGCTAAGAAATAAGTCTCTGAAATACCTGATTACGGTCGGGTCGGGCCGCTCATACATATATTTTCCCTCAGTTGACGGGAGACTTCTCAGTTCTCGGTCGCTTCGAGTTTTGCGCCGGCTCGGGAGCGAATTTTGTTTTCTACTCCAATAATTATAAACGTTGCGCAAATCTTTCAGATATGAAATACTCGCGGATAATTTAAATACCATAAAAATCGCTTTCAGGGAGATGATCCTATTTCCATGGGCAGTTTAAACTGGTTTAGAACTGATAGCTTAAAACGGATGAGTTGGTTTCCGGCCATGGGCATATCTCGCCAGCAATCATCGAGTACGAGAGGAGGCGTAACATCTTGGCAGGCTGGTGAGATATGCCCACTTACATGGCCAGAAACCAACTAATCCGTTTTAGCTATCCGTTTCAAACCAGTTTAAACTGCCCATAGAAATAGGGTCGATGTCTTTTGCTGACAGTGCTTGGAATTTTCCAGTTCTGCTTCACCTGCGCAGTGCCGGTACAAGGCGCCACGCGCATTCCTCCTCCTCCCCCCCCCCCACCCCAGGCACGGTGAAGGTGGCGCCTTGTACCGGCACTGCGTAGGTAAAGCAGAACTGGAAAATCTACAGCACTGTCAGCACAAGACATCGTTTCTTAAAGCGATCTATGTGGTATTTGAATAATCCGCGAGTATTTCAAATCTGAAAGATCGCGCAACGTTTATGAGTCTTGGAGTAGAAAAAACAAACAATATTCGTTAGTCCAGACATGTGCATGGATCTCAAAGCAGGATCTATGATCCAACAGGATCTCGACAAAATGCAATGTTTGATCTATGATCCCACTGGATCCCACGACAAAGTACAACAGTGGATCTTGGATCTCAGTGAATCCCTCCATTAAATTTGGCAACGGATCCTGGATCCCACAGTATTTCATGGTAAAAATGAAAGTGAATATATGACCATAAACTACCATACTACCATAAACTAAAAGACCAAAACTATGTCATCTCGGATCCGGCAGGATCCGACTTATATATTATGCCATAATTATAGTATTTCTTAATAAAATCTTACTAAATGTAGGAATACACCCATACTAGTTCCATTTACAACGAATTGTAAAGTAATGACAATGTCTTAAGATATGGGTTCCGAAAATACATTTCCGTATAATTGTGTATCTGGGATTCTATAGTGGATCCCAATGCAAAGTGGTGCCTGGGATCTCGGATTCCGGCGGATCCATCAACCAATGTTGAAGACAGATTTATGATCCCAGTGGATTCATCGACAAATTGTGAAAGTGGATCTACCGGGATCCGTTTTCGGGATCCCAGTATATGTTTTTTCGTCACCGAGCCGGCGCAAAACTCGAAGCGATTGAGAAGTCTTCCGTCAGCTGAGGGAAAAACTACGTATGAGCGTGCCAACCTGACCGTAATCATGTTTTTCAGAGACTTATTTCTTAGCACCTTCGCGGTGTGTGTCTGAAGATTTGCATATAAATAAAAGTCATGTTTTCATAGTTCCGTATCAAAATCTTGAATGCTGCTTTGCCGGGCTTAGGAGCAGCACATGCCGACGCACATGTGTACAATACACATTGCACATGTGAGTGGCTATTGCATGTGATCATTTAACAAAGCTTGAACTCGGTTTTTGATTAATTATTTTGCATAATTACAAGGCAGCAAGAAACACAATGAGGTAATAATTGATCAGTGATCAAACGGTGTGCTGCGACAATCAAGGGCGGATCCAGCCGGCCGTTTTGGGAGGGGACAAACCGTTTTTAGCGGACCTGACCTACCCCCAATTTAGAATTTTTACCCGGATTTGGGACACTTTATTTTGCAACTACACGATCTTTTTTTTTAGCTTTTCGACCTTTTGGGATATCGAAAAAGGAAAGATCGTCAGCTTGCAGTTTGTATCGTTCCGATATTGCCTTACACTGAGCAAAACTATGTCAATTGTGAGCTGCACCCAGGGGCGTCGCCGATAATTTTTTAGTGTGGGGGAGGGGGTCGGCTGAAATGACGAAATAAAAATTACCCATTTTGTATTCGTGTATTTAAGCCTTTGCAGCATTTTTAATGTGGACTTTCATTTTATAGTAGGTACTTGTTATATAGCGCCGCAAAGCGGCGCGAAGTTTTTACGGGTTTGCCTGATAAAACCCAGAAACATAGACCTTGTAGAGAATAGGCTAAACATGCTATTCATTCAATTCACCGTTACAACGAACCGAAGACGGTGGCGATGGCTTCTTTATGACGATGGCCACCGATGTGACGCCGCGAAGCGGCGTGAAATTTTAATGTTAGTTCGTGGGAAACGAAATTTTTATGTTGGAACCAGACTCAGGTAATCCCTATTCCTGGTTGCATATGATTAAACATATTGAAATTAAAGAAGTTTTTAATATACATATTCTTCGGATAATAAATCACGATGGCCGGTGGCAGTCAGCGCTCAATAGTACATATGATAATAATAACTGTATACATATGTACTGAAGTCTGAACTGTAACAAACAACTGGTAACCGTGCAAATGGTTTGAAAGCGGCAAGACTTTTCCTCACATAACTAATAACAACACACACATATATATATATATATATATATATATATATATATATATATATATATATATATATATATATATATATATATATATATATATATATATATATATATATATATATATATATATATATATATATATATATATATATATATATATATATATATACCGCACATAATTCCGCACACATTTTCTTTTCCGCATTTTCTGAAAGCAGAACGTCTTTTCCGCATATAAATGGTCCCTGCGGATCTGGAGGCAGGGACGTGGGAACCGTGGGGGGCAGTGGGGTCAACTCGCCCCCACCCTTTGGAGCGGGGGGGGGGGGGGCGACGCCCCCCCCCCCAACTTTTTACACGATCACTCGACTCTGCATAATAACAAGGGCATTGTCACCGGAGTTTCACTAGCGGCGCGCAAAGTCGCGAAATTTGGCACAGCTGTATTTGGGCATAAATTACCCATACGGTGTAATATTTTTTACATCGGGTCATCTTAGGTCAGGTCACCAGGTCAAGTCAAGTGACCCCACCTCCAAAATGTGTGCGGTCGTGCCACAGCCAAAGTAATTGACCAAACGGTTTGAAACTCACCGGATGTCATCAGGTGATAAGTACCTACAATTCGTGTATATCGATTTTTTTGTTGTATATCGATGACCTAAGGTTAGGTCGATTTCGTGACCTCCCCATTACAAGTCAATGGGGAAAGTTTAAAACACGTATACATCTATACGAAATGGCTACATTTGACCAATTTTCACCAGATCAACCACTCTTGTGCCAAATGCAAAGCCCTATGTAACATTTCTGTTCTTTGATCTATACGAGGTCAACTCGGTTGACCCCACAGGTCACGTATGGTTTTGCTTCAATAACTCTTTACCAAATCAAGGTAGAGCAATGGGGGCTTTCACCATTGTATTCGGCTCGTCGAGACGAATCACTTGATGTAAGAGTTGACCATGACCTCAGGTCAGGTCAATTTTTGTATATGGCCTAACTAGGTCACCCAATATATCATTCGATGTGTCTTGACGAGAAAGCACACAATGGTGAAATCAGTTGTACTCTATCGTGCGTCTGTCAAAAGTAATTTCTTAAAAACAATTCGGCAATTATTAGAATGTTTCCAATTAAATAGATTCTGCTGGCCTAACTATTGACCTTAGGTCAATTCTGATAGAACCTTAGCGACAGCAGAAAAATCAATTATCTTTCCAACGTTTTTTTCGCACGTCGCTAGCTTTTAGTTATCGAGATATAGACGGTTTTATCAAGGACACTCATATACATAAAGCCGGAATATGACCTTTGGTGACCTCTGCTGATCTCAATATTGATGATCTCTGCTGATCCTAAAAATGCACAAGTACTTTCGATAGAGCTTGTCTCGAGCTATGACATCGTTTTCCGCTTGTTGCTGCGTTGCGTGTTTTTTAGATCTTAGGGGGGAGAATCCCCCCGGCAGTTCGTGGTTGGCGCGAACCCCCGGCTGTGCGCGTGTTAGCCCTCGCCCTACGGGGGGGGGGGGCTAACAGCCCCCCTGAGGTTTTTCTTGAATAACTTTTAACACATGGGGTGCACTTTGCTGACATTTTTTTTTGTAGCTGAGTTTACAACAATTATACGTAGGCTGTAAAAATTAAATTGAAATTGGTCAAGAAGTTTGGGAGATAATAATGTTTTGATGACGTATTGTTGGTAAAAAAAAAATAGTGGAAAAATCGTAGAAAACAAAGTTTTAAAGCAAATTGCAAACACAATGCACCAAAGATGCAAAATGGCATGGTCTTTAACATGGAATTTTTGGGGGTTTTTGACCCCTAAAATAAAAAAAAAACTTATTTTTTTTGGGAAAATATATGGTATGGTATGGTACCTACTCGCACCAAATGTATGCTAAATGGATGATTTTTCCATGGTCAACTTGGTGCGAGCCCGGCACATCCCCTCACCAGCTACCTCAGGTTCGAGTCTAGTCAAGCCCGTCGGTTCTGGATTCAGGCACGGTGAAAGCTCCAGTACCTCTTCTCCGGCTTTGTGTGACCCTAGTACCAGTGTCGCTCCTTCTTCATGTTGCCAAGCATTTCTCTATTTGTTTTACTTGTTAGGCGACCCATTTCCTTATGACATTGATACCGATGTCCTTAAATATATGGCATATTATTGGCAATAAGCAACATTGGGTATGGAAAAGAGCGGCACACGTTGCTTCTCTTCAGTTTTGTTTTTGTCGTAGTATTGCCAAAAAAGTTCGCCCCCCCCCCCCCTCAAGTAGCTCCCACGCCCCTGTCTGGAGAAGTCTGGGGCGAGATGGCTTGGAAGATGGTCCTGGCCTGGTCTCACTAATTGCTCTTCGGTCAGCAAGCTGGGCACCGCTGGAGCAACTTCCGGGTGCCGATGTCCGCGTATTTGCGTTCGCGTCGCCTTTTTTTCGGAACTCGGCGGACTAGCTAAACATGTAGCCCGCTTGAAAGTTAATATTTGATGAAGGGAGTTGGCCCTAGGGCTAGCAATTAGGTACCGCCAAGGAAAGATTGCCAGACACTTAACCCTATTAGTGGCAGGGCTCCTGGCTACCCCTATTAGTGCAAGGGGGAGGCAGACCCCCCCCCGAAGATCTCGAGATCTACCCGTCCGATATGCAAAAATCAAACAGCGTTTGATTC
>JAXIVJ010020305.1:0-11281 GCA_036785665.1 Chirona hameri
TAAAATGAATCGAAGCGCCTTGAGGAGACAATCACGATGGCATCACAATTATTGCCTTGTCCTTATTAGGTAAAAAGCTATTCGTGAACAAATGTTTTTGTAAAAAAATAGCCTTTTTGACATTTGATGAGCTCTAGAGCCTAAACTATTGACCTGCACTAAAATATGATGACACTTTATCGATTACATGTTTCAATATCTTTCATTGCTGTTTTCTGTTTGTTCCTAGCTATCATAGTTCCTGTGATATCTGGGGGGTTTCTGGAGCGGAGTCCTAAAACTGGAAAATTTGACCTTTGATGACCTCTGGTGACCTCAATATTGACTTTAGGAAAAACGTATGTGGAATATTGTAAAACTGTATTGTAGTTTTGTAAAAAAATAGCCTTTTTGACATTTGATGAGCTCTGTAGCCTAAACTATTGGCCTGAGCTCAAATCTGAGGACAGCATATCGATTGCATGTTTCAAGATCATGTTTGCATGTTTGCATGTTTCAAGATCAAGATATATTGCTCTTTTCTGTTTGTTTCTAGCTATCATAGTTCCTTTGATATCTGGGGGTTTCTGGAGCGAAGTCCTAAAACTCGAAAATCTGACCTTTCATTACCTCTAGTGACCTCAATATTGGCTTTAGGAAGAAAAACAAATTCTGTAGTTATTTCGAATGTGCTTGTCGAGAGCTTTCGAACGCCTTTCTCCGCGTATTTCTAGCCCGGAATCTTCCGCGACTTGCTGCCAACTTACAACCACTGCCGTCAACAGCAGCAATGATCCATGAAGCCAAGTCAGACGCTGACCCTGAGCGGTTCCGGCGTGTGTTTGGTGTTCTAGGAAAATTGGCCAGTTGGGGGCAGCATGACAGCACCTCTGAGAAGTCAGAAGTGGCCCGGGAAGGCCAGCTTACACAGCAGTTTTATATGCCGTGTCATAAAGTCTTCCCGAAAACGTGCACAGTTAGGGCATTTCACACCGTCAAAACTACGCTAAATACTTAAGTTTTTCAGTTGATAGGTTTTAATTGGATCTTGTTGCTGGAAATAAATTACAATGTTTTGATAGCATCACATCCAGATCAGCATTCAACAGGTATAGCCCAAACGAAATGTTACTTGACTAAGTAGCTCAAGTGTGGACCATCTAACCAACATCCTAACTTTAATAACTTGTTATGTAAGGACGCTGATTGCGTGCTGGTGATGCTTTTTTTAAGTGGACCGCGTCAGGTCAGAGTGCCACCAATCAAACCAAATTTATATTTATTCTCAATTTCAGGTGTAATGGTGCCTGCGTTAGCAGTCGTGGGAGGACGAGCCAACCTGCCCTGCAGTCTGACGTCAAACAAACCAGGCGACCGTCCGGAACTGGTACTGTGGTACCGGGACAAGTCAGGAGCACCCATATACAGGTGAGACTATTAGGAGGTGGTACCGGGACAAGTCAGGAGGAGCACCCATATACAGGTGAGACTATTAGGTGGTGGTACCGGGACAAGCCAGGAGCACCCATATACAGGTGAGACTATTAGGAGGTGGTACCGGGACAAGTCAGGAGGAGCACCCATATACAGGTGAGACTATTAGGAGGTGGTACCGGGACAAGTCAGGAGCACCCATATACAGGTGAAACTATTAGGAGGTGGTACCGGGACAAGCCAGGAGCACCCACATACAGGTGAGACTATTAGGAGGTGGTACAGAGACAAGTCAGGAGCAACCACATACAGGTGAGACTATTAGGAGGTGGTACCGGGACAAGCCAGGAGCACCCATATACAGGTGAGACTATTAGGAGCTGGTACCGGGACAAGTCAGGAGCACCCATATACAGGTGAGACTATTAGGAGGTGGTACAGAGGCAAGTCAGGAGCACCCATATACAGGTGAGACTATTAGGAGGTGGTACCGGTACAAGTCAGGAGCAACCATATACAGGTGAGACTATTAGGAGGTGGTACCGAGACAAGTCAGGAGCACCCATATACAGGTGAGACTATTAGGAGGTGGTACAGAGACAAGTCAGGAGCACCTATATACAGGTGAGACTATTAGGAGGTGGTACCGGTACAAGTCAGGAGCACCCATATACAGGTAAGACTATTATGAGGTGGTACCGGTACAAGTCAGGAGCACCCATATACAGGTGAGACTATTAGGAGGTGGTACCGGGACAAGTCAGGAGCACCCATATACAGGTGAGACTATTATGAGGTGGTACCGGTACAAGTCAGGAGCACCCATATACAGGTGAGACTATTAGGAGGTGGTACCGAGACAAGTCAGGAGCACCCACATACAGGTGAGACTATTAGGAGGTGGTACCGGTACAAGTCAGGAGCACCCATATACAGGTGAGACTATTATGAGGTGGTACCGGTACAAGTCAGGAGCACCCATATACAGGTGAGACTATTAGGAGGTAGTACCGGAACAAGTCAGGAGCACCCATATACAGGTGAGACTATTATGAGGTGGTACCGGTACAAGTCAGGAGCACCCATATACAGGTGAGACTATTAGGAGGTGGTACCGGGACAAGTCAGGAGCACCCACATACAGGTGAGACTATTAGGAGGTGGTACATAGACAAGTCAGGAGCAACCATATACAGGTGAGACTATTAGGAGGTGGTACCGGGACAAGTCAGGAGCACCCACATACAGGTGAGACTATTAGGAGGTGGTACAGAGACAAGCCAGGAGCAACCATATACAGGTGAGACTATTAGGAGGTGGTACCGGGACAAGTCAGGAGCACCCATATACAGGTGAGACTATTAGGAGGTGGTACAGAGACAAGCCAGGAGCACCCATATACAGGTGAGACTATTAGGAGGTGGTACATAGACAAGCCAGGAGCACCCACATACAGGTGAGACTATTAGGAGGTGGTACCGGGACAAGTCAGGAGGAGCACCCATATACAGGTGAGACTATTAGGAGGTTGCAATTTGCTAAGGAGACATGTCGGGAGCAACCACTTTGATAGGTTGACCGAAGCTATTGACTAGAGATGCGGTATTGAGAAGCCTTTATCAACAGGGTTGTATCGAATGTAGTAGTGAATTTCGGCACTTTACATAAGGTATTATTGCAATTAGAGATTATGTTTTTTTTTAAAGAAAACAACTTGTACTATTGGTAGCAGCATCATCAAGGTCTTTCAGGTATCAACATGGTATCGAAACGACTGAAATTGGTATCGGAAGCGGTATCGGCAACCTCATGAGGCCGGCCATATTTGCCAGTTTTATTTCCCTAAAGTAGAGCTTGCTAATGACAATCATATATGGCAAACACGATACAATCAGCAGGTAATCATAAAAACAATGCACATTCAAAGCATTTCTGATTCAGAACGTTGACACCTTTAACACTTTTGTATGCACGTCAAGTGATTTTTGTTGACAATTACGAGTCTGGCTTAAAGCCTCGCCCGGGTAGGGCCAAATCACTACGTGTTCGGGTAGGGGGGGGGGGGGGGGTGGGGGGTTGGGTACGTCCCCCCTTAACGTTTCGGCCCTAATTGAGCTAGAGCTTCGATTCAAAGACGAGCGTGTTGCTGGTCACGAGAGGAAGCCGCTGATATCCGATTTTAAGGTCTTGAGTCATTAGGTAACCTCTGAGGTCATGTCAATGACCCAAAAGTCATCAAAATTGAAAATGCGTATAAACTGAATTTTATCGATATCGAATATTATAATAATGCTTAATAGGTGACAAATTAGTAATCAGCGTCACAAAATGTCCTAAAAACGTCCAAATTCCAAAAAGGTCATGTCAGGTCATCTGAGGTCAGTGACCTCGGTTGACCTGTGGATGCGCATGACCCCAATGGAACATATAATTATCTACAATGGATCCCAAATTTGAAATCAGTGTCACAAATTGTCCTAGAAATCGCCAGAAGCCCAAACAAGTTATCCGAAATCATCGGAAGTCAATGATCTCAGTTGCCTCTGAAAAGGTCAATCGAGGTCACAAGCTCGGTGTAAACCACAACTGTCACCTGGAAACACCTTTGCATATGCTCCTGAACAACAAACACTCGGAAACTGCACAAGTTACAAGCATCGATCTGCGGGACGCCAGTTGCGCCTGACATGACCTTGAGAAACAGATCATAGGTCACAAGTCATGTGGGTTAAAAATTCAAATTTGTCAGATTATATGCCAAATTTTTCAAAAGTAGGGTACTGAAATTTTTATCACAATCGGTTGGAAACTACGCGAGTTATTCCAGAAAAACCGAGGGGGGTTGCTTCCACCCCCCTACCCGGGTGTGGGTTAAAGTAGGTATCGGCAAGGTATCGGCATAAGCCCGTTCGGTATCGGCCGATACTAAAACGTATCGGCGTCTCACGTCGATACAAAATGCAATCCCATCTATAATTGCAATGCATGCCTGCTTCGCTGTGTGCCTATGATGCCGGTGTGTATTTATAACTTGTATGTATGTGTATTTTTAAAGTTTTTAATTTGGAGCTCTTTCAATAGAACAGACAATCTCAGAGACATACTCAGTCTCTGCACTCTCAGATCAATTAGTCATGAGAACGGACTCAGTAGCTGCGTCATCGATGGACTGTGGAGTGCAACCAAACATGCGTCAGCAGCCACTGAGTGTTTTTCAGTGACGTCATCTGTTCCAGTGACGTCATATGATCTGTCCGGCAGCTATGACGCGCGTCTGGAGCCGCTGAGCCGCGGCGTTCAATGGAAGGACAACTTCATCTTGGCCAACCGAAACGCCGAGTTTCTAGTGAACACGGCGCCGCCGGTGCTGGCGATCGATGACGTCAGAGAGACGGACGCCGGCGAGTACCGTTGTCGGGTCGACTTCCAGATGACGCCCACCAAGTACCACCGGGTCAACCTGACCATAGTCGGTGCGTATGGCCTTGTTCCCCGTCATGACGCCCGTCACTGCGCCACGCCACCACGCCAAACCAGCGGTCACGGTTTCGCTTCGGGGAGCACCGTCCGGCACACACTTTGTCGTAATCGAGCGTTTGTTGCATGTTGTATCACCCAGCGGCGGCGCCACCGGGAGGTCAGGAGGGGCAGTTGCCCCCTGTCGTCGGACAGGGGGGGGGAAACATATCTGTTTGCCACTCCTGTCATTTAAAGAGGCCCCTCCATGCTTCAAAGAGGCCCCATCTCGCAGGCCCCATCGCAGAGGTCACAGGTGCCCCTGGAAGCCAGAGGGGGTCCTATGGAGGTCAGAGGGGGCCTTTGAAGGCCAGAGGAGGCCATCTGGAAGTCAGGGGAGAGGTCAGAGGTGGCCCCTAGTGGTCAGAGGGGGTCCTTTGGAGCTCAGAAAGGCCACAGAAGGCCAGAGGGGCCCTCTGGAAGCCAGAGAGGTCCTCTGGAGGTCAAAGGCCAGGGGTCCACTGCAAGGGCGTAGGCAAGGGTGGGGGGGGGGGGGGACAAGGGGGTCATAGCCCCCCTGGAGGCCAGACAGGCCCCTCTGGCAACCGATCGAGGCCCCCTGGGGCCGAAGGCCCCAGTATTTTGGATGGTGTCAGACGCCCGCGAAACGCCTTACGTCGCATAAAAGAACGCCCACCAACCTAAGAAAACCGTAACATGAATAAATAACAGCACTTGCTTGTCTGTTAAAGGTATGTATATGTAAATACGTACAAAAGGGCCCAGACAGTGTAGAGAGTGCCTCTACCAGCTTTTAAAGGGCCCTACCGATCTGCAGATGGCCCCCTGCCGGCATTTAGAGGGCCCCTGTTGGTAGTAAAGAGGGGCCTCTGCCAGCATTTATAGGGCCCTGTCGATCTGTAGAGGATCCCTGCCGATCTGGAGAGGGCCCTCTACCGGCCTTTAGCGGGCCCTGTCAATCTGTAGATCAACCTGCCAATCTGTCGAGGGCCTTGCATTTAGAGGGCCTCTGCCGGCATTTAGAGGGCCCTGTCGACCTGTAGAGGGCCCTCTTCCAGCCTTTAGGGACCTTGTCGATCTGCTGAGTGCCCCAGCCAATCTATAGAGGGCTCTCTGCCGACCTTTAGATGACCCTGTCGGCCTTTAGAGGGCTATTACGGCCTTTAGAGGGCCCTGGTGGCCTGTATAGGGCCCTTCCGGCCTTTAGAGGGCCGTGTCGGTCTCTAGATGGCCCGGTAGGCCTTTCGAGGGCCCTACCGATCTGTAGCCAATCTGCAGAGGGACTCTGTCGGCATTTAGAGGCCCCTGTCAACCTGTAGAGGGCCCTCTTCCAGTCTTTAGGGGCCCTGTCCATTTGCAGTGTCCCAACCAATCTGTAGAGGGCCCTCTGTTGACCTAAAGAGGGCCCTGCCGATCTGTATAGGGCCCCTGGTCGGCCTTTAGAGGGCTCTGCCGATCTGCAGATGGTCATCTGCCGGCCTTAAGAAGCCCCTGCCGATTTGTAGAGGGCCTTTGCTGTCCTTTAGAGGGTCCTGTGGTGGTTGAGGTGGTCTGCCAGTCGAGCGCCGGTGAGGCTATCGAAGGAAGATCAGTCAAAGTTCTCATTGTTTTTCAGTGCATGCTAGTAACGTCTGATAGGAGTACAAGGCTTTGACAATGTACGAGTATTAACCCGGCATTGGCTGGGGTCTCAGCCGAACACCATTGGCTGGGGTGGCGTTTTTTCCCTGGTTATCTTCCGAACCAATAACCGCAGTGTCGACCTGCAGAGGTGGCCAAAGATCTCGTCTGGATACACATCCGGACCAACACGTTGCCCGTACTTTCCTGAGCGACCCCCCAGTGGAAATATTTATCCTTCTACGATTTTGAACTAGAAGCGCCTTAACGAGACAAACACGATGGTGTAAAAAATAGTCCCTTATCTTCATTATGTAAAAAGTTATTTGCGTAAAACTGTTTTGCCAAAAACATTTATTTTACATTTGATTACATTACATTGGAGCCTAAAATATTGACCTGAGCTCAAATTTGAGGACACACAAATGGCGATTAAATATTTAAAGAGCTTTTGATTGTTTTTTTTTCTCGTTTGTTCATAGCTATCATAGTTCCAGAGATATTTTGGATATACGAGATTCTCGAGCGAAGTCCTAAAACTGGAACATCTGACCTTTGATGACCTCTCATGACCTCAATATTGACCTGATCTAAAAAAAAGACAGTAATACCTTCCATAGAGCTTGTCTCGAGCTATGTAACGCCGTTTTTCGCTTGTCGCTACGTTGTGTGGTTTTCGAGATCTTAGGGTGGGGGGGAGGGGCGGAAACCGCTCCCCCTCACCAGGGCGTGTAATTATCAGAGGCCCTCCAAAGCGCGTGTTAAGATATGACTCTATCGTGTTGTAGAAACCCCTGGCATCACAATGTGGTGTATATTTCAAGACAATTGATATGCAAACGGTATCCAAAGCTTAAAGCTTTATGTAAAAAAAAATATAAGAAGTATGTTATTTCATTATTTTGTAGAGATTTTGTAACTTCATCGTACATGTACACCGTCGGCAGTACGATCTGTGTTGTTTCCTAAATCCGAATTGAAGAAGCTTCAGGATATTATTTTGATTAACCCGCGCCCCGCTGGAGGTGGCAGAATCTGCCCCCCCCCCCTCCCTGATTTTCTCAATAACTTGAAAACAATGCTACCATTGTTTTCAAGTTATTGAGAAAATCAGGGAGGGGGGGGGGGCAGATTCTGCCACCTCCAGCGGGGCGCGGGTTAATCAAAATAATATCCTGAAGCTTCTTCAATTCGGATTTAGGAAAGAATGTCAACTTATCGATGATATCGACGTCAACTTTTCAGTACCTTATGCTGCAACCATTCTCCGTCTAATCACAACATTTCAATGCAAATTGTGCAGTATTTTAAGAGATAATGACATTTTAATCACGTCATGTCATGCCATTCTTGGTGGAAAAACAATCAATGTTTGAAAAATCGTAGACAATCTAGTTTTGAAGCAAATTGAAAATAAGAAAGCAGAAAGAAAGGAAATAGCATTATATTGAAATGGCTATCGCAGATTTGCAAAATTGAGCTTGGACTCCCAAAAATAAAGATAAAAATTGCGTTGTCGAAAGTTATTTGTCACAACATACAACATACTATACTATTTGAATTATGTGGGCCCCCCTTGGCTACGAGGGTCCCTCTGATCCCATTCCCCTCCCCCTTGGGAGAAATCTTGTCTACGACCCTGGTACCCTGTAGGCTAGAGGGGTCCTATGGAGGTCAGAGGTGCCCCTGCAGTCCAGAAGCGGCCCTCTGGAAGCTAGAGGGAAGGTGAGAGGAACCCTATGGAGGTCAAAGGCCCCTTTTCAAATGGAGGCCCCCTCGCAAATGGAGGCCCCTAAATTTCGACTTGCCCCGCCCCTGACAAAAATCCGTGGCGCCGCCCCTGGTATCACCTATTTCAAGTCTGTAGACCTAACAAGAATAACGCCTGGTGCATACTGTACCGCATGACTCGGTAGTTCCTATTCAGCCCATAGATGGCTCTCAAACTTGCCGCCTGGTTCATGCTGTACCGCATGGCTTTGTAGTTCCTAATCTAGCCAATAGATGTCTCTCAAAACTGAAGCCTGATACATGCTGTGCCGCAGGGCTTGGTAGTTCCTATTCCAGTCCATAGATGGCTCTCAAAACTGACGCCTGGTGCATGCTGCGCCGCAACGCTCAGCAGCTCTTATTCCGGCCTGTAGACGTTTCTCAAAGGTGATTTATGGTGAATTATGTGCCGTAGAGCTACTCCGTCTCCCATAGACGCCGGAAAAGATGACATCAGTATGTTTGGTAAACTCTAGTGTAAAATCAGAAACGTCGTTCGTTAACACGCGCTCTGAAGAGGGGTATGGGTACTAACGCGCACTGGAGAAGGGGACACCTTTGAGCCACCCCCCCTGAGATCTCCGAAAGTATGAGAGCTAGAAGGATCAAACTTGCAGAGTAGGTAGGTGCTATTATGATCGACATTTTCTGAAATGTAGGTGATCTTAGGTCAATACCTTCAAGGTTTAATGAGGTCACGAAGGTCAAATCTGGCCAAATGTAACAATTTTGGGAATTTGACCTCTATGACGTCGCATGTCACCAGTAAGGTGTCCAAAGATGTGTTCAGGGATGAACATTGACATTGGCTACCGAATTTCGTTTGAATCATCCCGATCCGACTGTTTGTTTCCGAAGATATCATCGCTTCACCGACCTCGATTCTGGCCGCCATCTTGGACTTCAAAACAACATAACTCACAAATTTACTGAACGATTTGCAATTTTTGGCGTCAAACGATCCGCTATTGCGTTGGCTTAACCCGCGCCGTACGGAGGAGGGTTTATACACCCCCTCAGGTTTTTCAAGGATATCGGAAAAACGGCGGCGCTCAGCGCTGCCGTTTTTCGCACAGCTGTTTGGGCATCAATTGCCCACATTATGTAAAAAAGTACCTCGTGTTATATCAGGTCAGGTCGCCAGACCAGGTCACGTGACCCTAACTCCAACAAAACTTGTGGTCGTACCACAGTCACAGTTTTTGGATGATCGGTTTACACTTACAGGATTTCATAAGATCACATATATCTACAATTCGTTTATCTTCGATTTTTTATATCGGCGACCTAAGGTCGGGTCAATTTCGTGACCTCCCCATTATAAGTCAACGGGGAAATATTCAAATGCTTCCTATTCAAGGGATACGCAAGATATCAGTCTAATTCCTTCTGTATCATGTTATTATACGCCATTCTTGATGACCTAGGTGCCATTTTTGTTCAGTGACTCCTACAGGGTAAGCCGAGGTCATCCGAGGTCACCAACAGTTGTATGTCAATAACTCTCGACATAATGACGATAGAGAAGTGAAACCGACACCAATGTATTTGTCTCGTCCAGACACGTCTTTCCATATGCAATATAACCTACTTGGGTCACCACTTGACCTTGACCTGAGGTCAAATGTTAAAATAGCTTAACCTGGTCAACACTAACATGAGTCGCAGCACCTTGACGAGACAAACACGATGGCATCAAAATTATTGCATTGTCGTTATTAGGTAAAAAGATATTCGTGAAACAACTGTTTTGTAAAAAATCGCCTTTTTGACATTTTATGAGCTCTGGAGCTTACACTATTGTTCTCAACTCAAATCTGAGGACATCGTGCAGTTTGTATTTTTCATGAGCTTTCCACTTATTTTTTTCCCGTTTGTTCCTAGCCATCATAGCTCCTGTGATATCTAGGATTTTCTGGAGTGAAATTCTAAAACTGGAAAATTTGACATTTGATGACCTCAATATTGGCTTTAGGAAGCAAAAATTTAGTACTTTCGAATGTGTCTGTTAAGAGCTTTCGAATTCATTTTCCCACGTCTGTCTAGAGCCCTTTTAGTTTTCCAGTTAGAGGTGAGGGGTCTACCCCCCCCCCCCCCCCTCCCCGGCACGGCGAAGGTGGCGCCGGCACTGGCACGGTGCGGGTTAAATATCGCACACACACAAAAAACCACCGCACTGATACGCTTCGTTTTGGAGCTATTCATGCAAAAATATGCAAGGGACACAAAAATGCCCTCCCCTCCAGTGGGCGTGTTTAAGATATGTTATTGTACCAAAGATCCTTTATCCTTTGATCCTTTGCCTTTACGGTCGAAACTGAATGTTGAGAGAATATCATTAGCAACCAGAGAAACCTGAGCTGGCCGATACAAGCCGTCTCGCCCTACACGCTTCCCCGCTGTCAGAGGCGCTGTGTAAAAATACACCTTAAAATGTATTTGTGTGATTTGCTAAACAGGAATGTGCTTAACTCAGATTTTTGTGGTTGACTCTGCTTTGACATCGAAAGTTCTTGCTTCCCGCACGACTTTGACTCAAAGAGAAGTAAGTAGATTTCTGAAGGTTCACCTGAAGTCTGACTCAAGGAGAGATATATAATTTCGATTCAACTCAACTGTGACTCATTTTGTGCTCCGACTTAACTCTGAATCATGCTGAAATTCCATCTTCCGACCTTTATCCATTCTCCGAGTTACAGCATAAATGTGCCGCTCTCTCGCTCCGTATGATGTGCCATTAAATCAGCTTCAACCAGTCTAATTCGGGCTCATAAACCCCCAGTCGCAAAGTCCATTAGATTTTGTCTTCTTAAAGGAAATCAGTTACTTTTATCATGGGGTTTTAAACTGAGATAGCAGTTTTGAAGGCCATGTCAATAAATCAATTACGGTATACTCCGTTTGGTTGTAAGGACTTTCCTGCCGAATATATTTGATGTTTTATCCTGAAATGTGGTGCGTTGTCGAAAATGTGGGGTCTTTGTAGAAAAGCTATATATAT
>JAXIVJ010020306.1:0-11237 GCA_036785665.1 Chirona hameri
ATATATATATATATATATATATATATATATATATATATATATATATATATATATATATATATATATATATATATATATATATATATATATATATATATATATATATAATATATATATATATATATATATATATATATATATATATATATATATTATATATATATATATATATATATATATATATAATATATATATATATATATATATATATATATATATATATATATATATATATATATATATATATATATATATATATATATATATATATATATATATATATATATATATATATATATATATATATATATATATATATATATATATATATATATATATATATATATATATATATATATATATATATATATATATATATATATATATATATATATATATATATATATATATATATATATATATATATATATATATATATATATATATATAATATATATATATATATATATATATATATATATATATATATATATATATATATATATATATATATAATATATATATATATATATATATTATATAATATATATATATATGTATATATCTATCTATCTATCTATCTATCTATGTCACCCGTGTAATAATATGTCACCGTAACGATATAAAACAATATTTGATAATTTGTCTCTTTTGCTGAGCCTTGTCTTTAATAATCTTACCCTTTGATGTGCTATGCATGAGATATTTTAATATTCGTCAAAGCTGTGTGGGGGGTTCTCATTGCTGACGTGCTTTTCCAAATCTGCTCACATGTTGCTTCTTTATTTCAGTATTCTACGAAGGAGACATATTTCTTAATGGGGTAAGTCGACGTGATGCCAATCACAAAACATCTTTGCCCAAAACATTGCCTACAGTTTCGCTCATGTGTTGCGATTCGGTAACAAACTTATCTTCAGCATTTTAACATTCCCTGAAAATTATAAGTTGATCGTTCTGTTTTACGGGTCTATCAGACTAGTAGGAGGAGAAAATATCTTCCTTCCCGGGGCTGGGACAATTCAGTGATCTCACGGAGTGTTGTTTATCGGAAGTACCGAGAACCGTTAGGTCCGAGATATTTTCGATACAAACACGAGCTGTGATCAAGGCCCTATAACAACAGTGTGTGATCATTTAATTGCCAGTCCAAGGGAAGGAAGGTATTTCCCATACATGCTCAGCACTGTGCACTGACATGTCAAATAATGACGTCATATGTGAGGTCATGTATGTCAATAATGACGTCATAGACACATTTGGTTGTGTCATGTCGTTTGTCATTTTTGCGTCGGGTCGATCGAGACAACACGTACACCTTAGTCCTTTAATCAATGTTGGATTACAGTCGAGCATTTTAGTGTTTGTGTTCAGTGTATGACCTAGCGTGTTTTGTATGTATAATGACGTGGATACCATACAATCCACTTTGTGGAGGTTCTGAACACATCATCTATCATCTATCATCTATTTAGCAGTGTGGGACAACTTGACATAAGGGTGGTATAACATGTTTTCCCACACCTTTTGAAAGCCCTCAACACTGTGTCATGCATACTCTCAAAAGTGTGGTTACGAGCGAGCGCGAAGCACTCGCTCGTCCTTCCGTGGTGTATGGGAAAAATCTGATTACGAGCGAGCGCGAAGCGCTCACTCGTCTTTCCGTGGTATATGGGAAAAATCTGAATATGAGCGGCCCGGCCCTGTCCGACCCGTGGCGACGCTTTTGACAAGCTAACATCTCTGCAACCGTACGTCCGATTGACAAGCGGGCTTCTTTGCTGAACAGCCCCATCCAACCTACCCTGTTTGAGACCAGTGCCGACTCACGTGGGTGACTACCACTGCGCGTGGCGCGTGCCGCGTGAGGGGAATTGGAAGGTGTTTCCTCGCAATAACTGCGCAACGGCTGAGCCGATTGTGTTCAAATTTGGTGTGTGGTTATGGACCCCTCAGCCGCCACTTTCCCACAAGTTATTGGCGGGGTGCCTCTGCACGTGCGCACGTGCGCACGTGCACACCCCTATACTATATCTCGGGAACGGCTGAGCCGATTGTGTTCAAATTTGGTGTGTGGTTAGGGACCCCTCAGCCGCCGCTTTCCCACAAGTCAGGTATGGGGTGCCTCTGCACGTGCGCACGTGTGCACCCCTATTCTATATCGCAGGAATGACTGAGCCGATTGTGTTAAAATTTGGTGTGTGGTTAGGGACCTCTCAGTTGCTACTTTCCCACAAGTCAGGGGTGGGGTGCTTCTGCACGTGCACACGTGCACACCCCTATTATATATATCAGGAACGGCTAAGCCGATTGTGTTCAAATTTTGTGCTTGGTATAGGGACTTCTCAGCCGTCACTTTCCCACAAGTCAGGGGTGGGGTGCTTCTGCACGTGCGCACGTGCGTACCCTTTTTGTATCTTAGAAACTACTTGCCCGATGGAGTTTAAATTCAACATACATTTTCTTCGCAATCGCTCGTTCATCGCCAACTTCGGCGTCTTACTGGTTATGAGCGGCCCGACCCGTCCCGGCCCGGCCCGGCCCGGCCCGTGGCGACGCTTTTGAGAAGCTCATATCCCTGCAACCGCACGTCTGATTGACAAGCAGACGTCTTTGCTTAGCAGCCCCATCTAACCTATCCTGTTTAAGATCAGTGCCGACTCATGTGGGTGACTACCACTGCGCGTGGCGCGTGCCGCGTGAGGGGTGTTGAAAAGTATTTTCTCGCAATAACTCCGCAACGGCTGGGCAGATTATGTGCAAATTTCGTGTGTGGTTAGGGACCCCTCAACCGCCACTTTCACACAACTCAGGGGTGGGGTGACTGCACGTGCGCACGTGCACACCCCTATCATATGTCTCAGGAACGGTTGAGCCGATTGTGTTCAAATTTGGTGTTGGGTTAGGGACCCCTCAGCCGCCACTTTCCCACAAGTCAGGGAGGGGTTGCCTCTGCACGTGCGCACGTGCGCACCGCTATTATATATCGCAGGAATGGCTGAGTCGATTGTGTTTAAATTTGGTGCGTGGTTAGGGACCTCTCAGCCGCCACTTTCACACAAGTCAGGGGTGGGGTGTGCCTCTGCACGTGCGCACGTGCTCACCCCTATTATATATATCAGGAACGGCTGAGCCGATGGCGTTCAAATTTTGTGCGTGGTTAGGGACCTCTCAGCCACCACTTTCCCACAAGTTAGTGGTGGGGTGCTTCTGCACTTGCGCACGTGTGCACTCTTTTTGTATCTCAGAATCTACTTGCCTGATGGAGTTGAAATTCTCCATACATTTTCTTCGCGCTCGCTCGTTCATCGCCAACCACGGCGCCTTATTTATATAATACTGCATGAGGTCGGTGTAAATAAATGTTCAAGACCGAGGTGCTTTCTTGATTTTTGAACGAGGCCAAAGGCCGAGGTCAAAAATCAATAAAGCGCAGAGGTCTTGAAAATGTATGCTGGCCGAGTGTGATATGATGTTTACTATATGCCGCAAATTCCAGTCAGGTTTTTATCATATACACTGTTTTCACGCGCTCTTGTAAAAGAAATTGGCCCTAGGGAATTTTTGTATTACCACTTGGTACCACACCTCTCGGGCCAATGTATTTTGATATCCCCGGCATATGGTAGAATTCACTTGCTATTGTAATGCCTGGGTTTCTCCATTTAGTTGTGCAATGTTGCATGTATGGGAAAGCCAGTGTCTACTGCTTGCTGGAGTCTGCGGGCTCGAGCGCTGTATTGTTACGTCATCCCGTGTGATAAACCGCTGGATTGTTACGTCATCATGTGTGATGAACCGCTGTATTGTTACGTCATCCTGTGTGATGAACCGCTGTATTGTTACGTCATCATGTGTGATGAACCGCTGTATTGTTACGTCATCATGTGTGATGAACCGCTGTATTGTTACATCATGTGTGATGAACCGCTGTATTGTTACGTCATCATGTGTGATGAACCGCTGTATTGTTACGTCATCATGTGTGATGAACCGCTGTATTGTTACGTCATCATGTGTGTTGAACCGCTGTATTGTTACGTCATCCTGTGTGATGCACCGCTGTATTGTTAAGTCATCATGTGTGATGAACCGCTGTATTGTTACGTCATCATGTGTGATGAACCGCTGTATTGTTACGTCATCATGTGTGTTGAACCGCTGTATTGTTACGTCATCCTGTGTGATGCACCGCTGTATTGTTAAGTCATCATGTGTGATGAACCGCTGTATTGTTACGTCATCATGTGTGATGAACCGCTGTATTGTTACGTCATCATGTGTGTTGAACCGCTGTATTGTTACGTCATGTGTGATGAACCGCTGTATTGTTACGTCATCATGTGTGATGAACCGCTGTATTGTTACGTCATCATGTGTGATGAACCGCTGTATTGTTACGTCATCCTGTGTGTTGAACCGCTGTATTGTTACGTCGTCATCTGTATCATGAACCGCTGTATTGTTATGTCATCACCGGTGTCATGAATCGCTGTATTGTTACGTCATCATCTGTATCATGAACCGCTGTATTGTTACGTCATCACCGGTGTCATGAATCGCTGTAACACTGTGACATCACATTGGGTGATGATCCTCTCTGGTACGTGTGTCGATAAGGACCTGACTACATAGGGTTTCACAACGTCCGCTGACCTACGCCGGAGAAGGGAACTGTTGTATAATCACGGGTTGGATTTAAAATTACCATTTATGCAAGGTTTTACTTGATGTATTGTTGCAGGGTTCCCTTGTTATGTGCTTTGTTTGAACGGCCTGAGAATATCACAGACTGTCACTTTTCAGCTGCAACCATGGGACTCGACAGTCAAACCAGCTTCAAAAGCTGATCTGGGCTATGTTTATGAGGAGGTCCAACTATGGGAGGATGGTGCCATCCCGTACATTATCAACATGTGTAAGTACCCGTCGGCAGTTGTTCAAAATGGTAATGTGAACTATACCACAGGTTTGCCAATACATATTGACACATGAGTCTTGCGTTATAATTTCATCGGGTTTAAAAGATGGCTTTGAGTTCGGCGATTTCTTTTGTTTGACTGACACCAGAATAACACTCGTGATACCAATCATGACTTTATATATAGAATCACGACATTAGTTATATTAATTTATTGGATTTATGACGAAATTCACACATTCAAATCTTGTTGCGTGCAGTTGTGTTTGTTATGTGCACTGTGCAGCTCACGATTGCACGACATTAGCAACATGTCGCATTTGTCGCACCGGAGCCAATATAGCAGGGCATGTGATGAAGACAATACGCAGGTGGACGCCTTTCGTCTGCCTTACATCATCAGCACCCACCGTTCGCGGATGAAAATACACACCTTTTGTGGGCATTCTGGTCAACAATGGTGCTCATGAGTGATTCAACCATTTATACAAGTGTTTCTCAGCGTCAAGGGTATAATTACCCCCTTTTGATGACCATAACAACTCGTTACCCCTCCCCATTGCCCAGCCCAGGCCGCAATTACTGGCTGCAAGCTATGCGGTACAGCATAACTTCAGGCGTTTGTTCCTAGTGCCATCTAGCGACAAGAATGTAAACAGACATGTGTCCTGTTGCGCTTAGTCTAAAGCAGTTGTTTCTTATAGCGTCTAGCAACACGTAAACCGTAACGCAAAGGTGATCATCTTTTAACATTAATTATTGTTGTATTCTCTTTGCGATAACATGGTGACGGTGAAACAGAAACTGGGATAGATGTACGCACATTGTACGGCATCATCAAACGAATCAGCTATAATTTATCACATAGCTGCGTATAGATGGCCATTACTCCCACCCGAATGCTCCAATACCCCAAGCTGAGTATTTACCCTTTATTGAGAATCACTACGACGGAATTTGTTTACTTACCTGCGTGAGGTCTCCGCCGTTTGTTGCATGTCTTATTTGTCCTTACGTACGCGTATATGTAAGTCGATATGTCTTTATATACGTACAGTTCTGTGTTGTACCAGTTGATATACTTATGCATATGTGCTGAGTGGCTGAGTGGTAATTCATATATATGACCTACAACATCTGCAGCATAGTATTTTACATTTAAGTTTTGAATACGACTAGGCATGTAGAACATAACGTGGCTTGTGAGAGAGATAAAGTAAATTGTCTATCAGAGAAAATAAGGAGATAAATCGTAATTTTTCTCTGCATATATGCACGCTTGGTAGGCGGAACGATTGTCTGCTCAGGAGCTCAGGAGCTCAGGAGCCAGCTCTGCTCAGGAGCAGAGTCTGCTCAGGAGCCAAACCACTGCTGCGTCTGCTGCTGTCGAGCTGGTGACGCGCTGCTGCGGCCGCTCAGGCGGGGCCCGCAGCAGCATCCGCCGCGTCATGGGCCTGCTGGAACTGCGACATAACGATGACGAACGTGTAGACTGTGTTGAGCATACCGAGCACCAGCGAGCGGCGCAGTCGGAACAGGCCCAGGTCTCCCATGGCGTCCAGGTCGTGACTGACCTCTGCCAGGTACAGCCGGCGCTGGTGCTCCTCTGGCCCGGCCGCACGCATCTCCAGTCGCAGCAGGCGACGCTGGGTGTCGCCCAGCGGCTGGAGACACCGCTGCACAGCCTCAGCCGGGGCCACCAGCACAGCGACGCCTGCCAGCAGCTCCAGCAGCAGCCGCAGCGCTGGCACCAGCGGCAGCTGCCCAGCTCCGCTCAGCTGGGCTATGAGCGCCCAGCACAGCAGACACATGACCGACACTGTGCTGACAAGAGCAGCCCACATGGCGCAGACGATGCCGGCGCTGCTGGCCGCCGTCAGCTCGGCGTGAGCGTCCACGATCTGCTGATGACGCATGCGCAGACGACGCAGCGAGTCGGCGAGAAGCGGGTGATCCTGGCGCAGTGAGCGGAGCTGGTCGTCGATGCATCGGAGACAGACGGCGCAGAAGAGGCTGAGGAAGAACAGCTGCGCCGACACCATCATGTAGCTGACGTCGTGGACGAAGCGGACAGGGATCAGCAGTAGGAGCCAGCCGCAGTGGGGGTCGCCGATGACGCTGGGGCATTGGTCAGCATGTATCCAGT
This sequence comes from Chirona hameri, assembly GCA_036785665.1. NCBI lineage: Eukaryota > Metazoa > Arthropoda > Thecostraca > Balanomorpha > Balanidae > Chirona > Chirona hameri. The sequence goes on from JAXIVJ010020306.1 coordinate 7,068, forward strand.
CTACGATGACTTCCCCAGCCGCGAACAGCAGCAGCAGCAGCAGTCAGACGAGTGTGAGGCGCCGGAAGCGTCGCAGCTGCGCCGCGGACTTGGCGCTTTCGACGACCAGAGCGTCGGCGAGCTGATGCAGACTGCTGAGGACACCGTCCAGCCGCCTTCCCGTGACACCGGCTCCCAGCAGAACTGCCGTCACGCGGAACAGCGCGTTCGAGCCGAACCCGCCGGATTGCACATTCGACACGAAAAATCCTCTTCTTCTGGCAACCTCCGGCAGCTCGGCGAGGGAGGAGGCGGTCCTGATGGCGGTGACGGTGATGACGATGGAGTTCAGGAGGACAGCGTACACCAGCCAGTGCTTTCTGGTGACGAACGTTTGGCCTGGGGTGGCGCTGGCGGTTAGCTGGCCTAGACAACGCTGAGGGCGGAGGAGCGGACCGATAGTGTGGTGGAACACGTGTTCCACCACGCTGAGGGCGGAGGAGCGGACCGATAGTGTGGTGGAACACGTGTTCAGAGCGTCTGGGCGGACATGGCTGGACTGCCATGATCGGAATGAAAAGGATCACCAACTTGCCCGGCTGCCTGGCGCTGTTGAGAGCTCTGACAGTCCTCAGTTTACTCGGGGTGAGGCAGTCTCGACTTTGAACCGGTCGGTCTTGCGAGTCGGCCGCCGTTTGGTCAAAGTGCTGACTTGGACAGACCAGAGGAGCGATTCAGCAACCGCCTCGTCCAGTGACCTGACATGAAGTGGACCCAATGGACCCAGCCCAATGGACCCAATGGAGATCCAATGGAGACCCGATGGGCGTTCATAGGTGATGGGGCGAGCATCACACTGCCTTGGAGCAATACTACTATTCACTGCGAAACTGTCGGCCATTAGCATTGGCCGGGATCCTTTGATACGCGTCACGTCGATACCCGTAACAATCAAGGCTCAAGGCTGCCCAACAAATGATCCGGAGGATGTAAAGTAATGGCATACATTGATAGTTGACGTAAAACGCATGGATGTAGCCTTGCATCAAGAGGTGAGGAGATTAGAGTGTGAATGGCATAACAGTTCAGCGGTATAACTAACATGCGATCTTTTACAGGGACCGGCGGCTGTGTATATGCTAGTAATGGGCTATCGACCGTGTTAGGAGACAAAGTACAGAGATATTGACAGCACGGTGTAAAAGTGTATCATACATTTCGATAATATACGATGTCGTTAGCATTCATCGCTTCGCATAAAGGGAATGTTTCACCTTTCAGAAAGTTGTCAAATATACGCTGGCTGTAGTCGAAAATATGAAGTAAGTGCTGCTGAAAACGATGGGGATATTTTGTCTCTCGAAAAGTCACTTAACTTTATACAAATTAAGTTTTTAAATTTGGGATGATGGCGTGATTATTGAGCTATAGACCGCCGCTGATTGGCTGACAAAGTGGGATTGGCTGACAAAGTGGCTGTCAGCCAATCAGCGGCAGCACTAGCATAGACCCCATTTTGAAACTTATAAATTAAATTGCTTAAAACGGCTAAGTTTTGGGGAAAATGACCTTAGTATTTTCGACATTTCAATAACGGCCAAAGATAATGGCTATTCTCAGTTCAAAGCCAATACAAAGGTGAAACATTGCCTTTAAGAAAACTGAATGAGTTCCCTCGTCCGCCTTTGTCAATTCACTCGCATACTTCTCGAGCTTACAATAAACAAAAGTGCTGCATAGTCAAATATGCGCTAGGGCATGGTAAAAGTACACGGCCTCGTCGACCACGGTGGTCTTCGGAGTGGTAACATAAACGACCGAAGGACATACTACAATGATGCACACTACCAAAGGGAGGAGCTCAGTCCAAGCGTTTTGACACCCAGGCAACCCGAACGATGGAGCAAAATGTACCATTGTAGTTTGTACGCTTGTTTCCATACATAAGACACTTACTCGCTTGGTGTGTTCTTGTACTTTCCTGGTTGTGATAGTATTTGTATTATTTATGTGGATCACCATTTCAAATTATATTCATATATTCAGTTACTTAAAAACTGTATTTTTGCAAATTTATCCACCACTAGGTATATACATTCTGCTGGCAGTTGTACTCTAAGTAGCGACAATAAACTTCAGAGGACTAATAAATACTCTTTAGAAAATCAAAAGTGACTGACCTTCCTTGTGAAATGGGATGCGAGTTTATTAACGGCGTCGGCGACAACACATTTAATGCTCTGTGTAACTCGTTGTCCCTGGATTTTTTCCACAGCGCGCTACGTCGAGACGACAGAGTACCTAATGAAGCTGCTGGAGAAGGAGAGTGCGACGGCGGCGAGTCCCGAGTGTGTCCACTTTCGACCGTACCAGGAGGGCGACAAGGACTACCTCGTCATCACGAACCAGTACCCGTGCAGCTTTTCCGCCATTGGACGTCGCGGCGGCAGACAGATTCTCAACATGGGCGCAACGTGAGCGGCAAGTTTCGGCCAGATACTCCACCTGCTCATGCATGTTCTCGTGAGGATGCAGCAATAATGAGGACAATGTATTAATGTACCTATAGCAAGTACGGCATAAAAGGGACTGTCCCACCTTAACATTAAATTTGAGTTGAGATAGCCATGTTATTGCATTTGCATTGAAATCTAGTAGGGTAGCAGTCAAAACAACCACATAGATCTAATCGAAAAGAAATTCGAGCTTGGTCTTGACAATTGTAACGAATAAACCCTGCGTGTATTTTAATACGGGTCTAAAGCCGATGACGTCGTCTCTCGTTACCAAATAGAGATGGTAGTCGACTTGTTTTAAGGTGAACCTTGGAGATATTTGCTACGTTTCAATGGTTTGGTAATTGGTTTGTTTTGTATTCAAAGCGCCAGAATTGTCTCGAAATAATTGTGCCATACTTTGGCAGCGTAAAGGATTTCTGTGTAGCTCTCTATAGCTCAATATGACGTCATCAACCCAAATATTAAGACTTAACTTATATGAAATTGAGCACTGTTTGCGAGAAACAAATGTCATAATCGTGTTCGGCAGCAATTACTTCATATTTTGAACCACAATTTTGAAGTACATTTGACAACATTTGGGAAGGTGGCACAGTCCCTTTAACATCAATCATCATAATGCTTAAGACGATAAAGGTTAGTAGGACAAGATAAGCACTCTACCTAGCTTCTAATGCATTACTAAGCCGTTAACATTCCGGAATGATGTTTATAATTTAACCCTATTTGTTACAGGGGGAGAGGGGCGGATTCCGCCCCTCCCCCGGAGATCTCGAGTTCTACCCGTCCTATTTTCACAAATGAAACAGAGTTTGGTTCCCCACAACACGATCTACATTTCTAAAAAATAAAAAAATCGAAATTTTTATAGGGGGGAAACAGGGGGCAAAAACTACAAATTTTAGTGGTATATGTGATCCAACACAGCTGTCATGTTTATCAACCGATTTTAACACAATCAATGGGAATCGATAGAGATTTAATTGAAAATTGATATATGGTGATGACTTTTGAAAATTAAAAAAATCATAGGCGTGTGCAGGTCATTCAACATGGGGTGAAGTAAATGCGGAATAAAACTATTTTTTATGTTGTTTTTTTATAAATGAAATGGTATGTTATTGTTACATGAGACAAAGCAGTTATACATCATATTTTGTGCCATAGGCAGTACCAGGTTAGTGAAAAAGGGAGGTCAAATAGGAAAAAATATTAACCGCAGGCATGTTGCTACCCCAGCACTATAAATAAGTTTCTGATCGTAGATAGTTCCTTTTTGCATATTGCACTTCATCATAGGCGCATCTAGGATCCAAACTTGGGAGGCGCAATACCTTTTGATAAGTATATTATCTGCTTTTATGGTACTAACTAGTCAACAGTGACTATTTCACTTACAACTTCAATTCACATTGCTTACCCCCCCCCCCCTTTTACCCTACCTGGACTCGCCTATTATCTCATAATCATTCAGCCAGTACCCTGTGGCGCGTGTTTCATCCGAAAACTGCAGTATGTTATGTCACTGTAGGCCCATGCATCTTAGTTTCCTTTCAAATATATGACCCCCTTTCTTTCATTCCTGAGCGCGCCTCTGCAAAAAAAAAATATTCCCTCTCCTGGCCTCATATGTGCATATATTATAAATTAATTAATATATATTAATTATATG
>JAXIVJ010020307.1:0-11167 GCA_036785665.1 Chirona hameri
TACCACGCGAAGCGTGATTTTTAGAGAATTTATAGCACTTCAGAGGCCCTTTAGGGCCTCTAGCATGAGGGCCGTCTCTGAAATACCAGAAGGCCCCTTGAACGTTCAAAAGAGCGCTGTGCATGTCAGAGTGGCCCCTGGTCAGACCAAAAGGACCCCTGAGCGGGTCAGAGGGCCCCCTGAACACGTCGAATGGGCCCAAGCCAGCACAGAGGCCCCTGGGCAGGTCGAGAGGCTCCTGAGCATGTCGGCAGGGCGACAAAGCGGCCAGCCGGCAGCGGCGGCACCACATGGGGGGGGGGGGGTCAGGAGGGTCAGTCGACCCCCCTGTCGTCTCCCCTGTCACAGCCGCCCGGCTGTGGCAGCTGTGGCGGCTGTGGCGGCTGTGGCGGCTGTGGCGGCTGTGGCGGCTGTGGCGGCTGCGGCGGTGGTGGCGGCTATGGCGGCGGCTGTGGCGGCTGTGGCGGCTGTTGCGGCGGCGGCTGCGGCGGCGGCGGCTATGACGGCTGTGGCGGCTATGGCGACTGTGGCGGCGGCGGCGGCGGCTATGGCGGCTGTGGCGGCGGCGGCTGCTGCGGCGGCGGCTGTGGCGGCTGTGGCGGCTGTGGCGGCTGTGGCGGCTGTGGCGGCTGTGGCGGCTGTGGCGGCTGTGGCGGCTGTGGCGGCTGTGGCGACTGTGGCGGTGGTGGCGGCTGTGGCGGCCGTGCTCGCGCTAGCGCCGGTGACTGCCGAGGGTCTGCGCCAGTGTTCGTCACGGGTCCACCACCCCCAGCCCGGCCCGGCCCAGGCCCATGAACACCAAGCCCAGGCCCGGACCAGGCCCGGTCAAATGAATAATATTGAGGCCCAGGCGCGGTCCGGCCCGTTCAGATTAAGGTTATCATTATTTTCACAAAATTTGCAATAATTATCCTAGCATATTTACTTGTATACTATAAATGTGAAACAATGAACCAACTATGCTAACCAAAAAAAAAAAACCACAGCCACAGAAACCGCAGTGTGTGTTCCGGGATGTGTGTTCACTTATACAGTGTGTTGCTGTGTAAGTGAACTGCTGGTTAAAATATTTGTGAGCTCTGACCTGAGCTTGTGCGACGCGCGCATTACTTAAAAATTGTCAGGTCCAGGCCCATCCAGAGCCCAGTGATTTCCTTAAAGTTGAGGTCCGGCCCAGGCCCAGCCCAGGCCCAGCCCATGACCCATATGACCATCCCAGGCGAACTCTAGTCTGCGCTCTGCCAGCCGGCTGGCACATCAGGTCAGGTGTCGGCCAACACCGATGTGGGCTAGACCAGTCTGTAGCATATCCCACTCCTATTTCCAACTGGTAAGAAGTGATAGTCACAGCACCACACGCATGCTCGTACATTGCTCGTACATTGCTCGTACATTGCTCGTACATTGCTCGATGCACGCACACGTCTACCATGCTCGCCTGCTTTCAAGCACATTCACATATTCAGATAGAAACGCAAACGCTTGCATCGCGTTTTTCGATACCGAACCATATTCAACAATGACCATTTTCAAGACGCACGTTCACATACTAACAATCAATAGAAATAGCTATGACTGATCTGCAAGCCATGTCGATGAATTCCAGGGGCCTCTCAGGACAACAGAAAAGGAGAGACGTTCTAAATTATTTAAGAAACTCTAGATTTGATGTCATCTTGTTGCAAGACACCCATATTACCACGAAGACACTGAACGGTTTTGATACTTTGTGGTTAGGGAAATGTTATCACGCTTGTAAAACATCTAATAGCAGGGGCACTTCAATATTGATCAGGCGAAACTTACAACATATATAATATCAGAAGCCTATGGGCCTGATGGGAATTTTTTGCTTATCTTTTGCAAAATATATTCAAATACATACACACTAATAAGCATTTATGGTCCAAACGAAGATTGTTCATCATTTTTCAAACACATCGACCAGCAGTTGCAGCAGTTTCCCCAAGACAACATAATTATTGGCGGGGACTTCAATTTCGTTATACATCATCTGAACGACTCGAACTATATTCGCGATAACAATACAAACGCTAAGGCAGAGTTTATTGAAATAACACAAAAACACAACCTAATAGACATATGGAGACATCGACACCCAAACGATCGTGAGTTTACTTGGATGAAGCGCAACCCTTTAAAGTACGGCAAAATAGATATGTTGTTTATAAGCGATCACTTAGTTACCTATGTAGGTGAGACCAGTATCTCAGCCGGTTATAGAACTGACCACAATGCAATTCACATGTCTATCAAAATAACAAATGAAACACGTGAACCAGGAATATGGAAGTTTAACGATTCTCTATTACAAGATTAGGTTTACGTATCCACAATCAAGGGATTTATAATTGAGACAGTTAAGCAGTATGCGAATCCAATATATTCAAACTTGTATATTTCCAATTATTTGAATTTTGGAGAGGTACAGTTTACTATTTGCATTAAATTATTCTATGAAACACTATTGATGTTGATTAGAGGTGAAACAGTAAAGTATTCAAGCGAAGGGCAAGAAAACTCCGAGAGGAGAAGCAAGAGGTAATAACGAATATAAACCAAATACGAACAACCTTTGCTATTAACGGGGAAGAGCGTGATGCGAACAGACTTATATCAGCACACAAGCAACTTGAACAAATTCGAGAGCCAAAAATTAAAGGATTAATCACAAGGTCAAGAGTACGTTGGTATGACGAAGGGGAAAATTTTCGAAGTGCTTTTGTCTTTGGAAAATGCAAATGCAAAACGTAAATAAATACAAACACTTAAAGTCAATGGTCAAATGTTTACGCAGAAGAAGGATATAATTTCAACAATTAGCAAGGAACTTGGTGAAAGATACAAGGCTGTTGGTATCGGTAATGATTCTGGTGTAACTAGTTTCCTTCGTCGAAATATTAAAAGTAAACTTAGTGATGAGCAAAAACAAGCATTAGAACAACATATCCCACTTAATGAATTAAGCAAAGCTCTAAATTCTATGAAAACTGGAAAATCGCCAGGATCAAACGGGTTCACTGCAAGCTTTTTCAAACACTTCTCGGATCACTTGGGTACCTTTCTGTTCCGGCCTCTTCAACAAAGTGTAGCAGAAGGCTCATTTCCTCGAACTCACAGAGAAGCTATAGTGACTATGATCCCCAAAGCCGGAAAACCATTGGATACAATTAAAGGATGGCAACCCATTTCTTTACTAAATGTAGATTTTAAAATAATTTCTGCGGCCATAAGAAACAGGTTAAAACGTGTAATGAACAGCATAATATCACCATCGCAATCGGCTTATATTAAAGGACGTTGCATTGCTGAAACAGTCGGTTAGTGTATGACGTGATAAACATGGTAAATTATGAAAAAACGTACCGGTTTCATAATGGCAGCAGATTTTGAAACGGCCTTTTAAAGCGTTTCGTGGAGTTTCTTATTACGAACGCTCGAGTGTTGCAATTTTGGACATCAATTTAGCAATTTGATTCAGCTTACTTATCTGAACAAAAATAACTTCGCAAGAATTCTTATGTATGGCTATTTGGGAGAAAATATAAATATGAATCGTGGAATAAGACAAGGAGACCCCGTTTCAGGATACCTCTTCAATATTGTAGAAGAATCATTGGCTAATCAATTAAAGCAGTCGACAGAAATACGCGGTATCACATTCTATAACGAAATAGAAGTACGTCTTTCCCAATATGCATTTTTTTTCTTGATGATAGACCAGAATCGATTACTAGTGCTATTTCCTAAATAAATGAGTTTTCATCCATGTCAGGCTTACAACTAAATGTTGATAAAACAAAATGCCTTCTTATTGGAATACATTCAGTTTGTCCAGAAAGTCATTTACAAGGGATACAATACGCAAATGAGTTGAAAATATTAGGCATAGTTTTTAATAAAAACAACGAATCATTATTTACATCGAACCTAAAGTACAGATTACCCTTAATTGAAAAGGAAATATTGCAATGGAAGAGAAGACATATTACACTCATTGGTAGGATTACTGTGATTAAATCTTTGCTAACATCTCAAATGGTTCATTTGTTTTTAGCATTACCTTCACCCCATAAATAAGACATTAAGCAAATTGAAACAACACTTTTTCGATTTCTATGGGGAGATAAAAATGACAAATTTAAGCGAACACAAATTATTGAAGGGCGCGAGGATGACGGATTAGAAATGATTGACGTTAGTAGCTTTATTAAAAGTATGAAGGTAACATGGCTAAGAAGACTGAATAAATCACAACACGACTGGTCCACTATATTACGGAAAAACTGCCCCCCCCCCCCCCATTCAAGAACTGCTAACATACGGTACGAAAGCTCTCACAAAAGTTACAAATAATCTACAAAATCCTTTTTGGAAAGAGGTAATTGAAGCCTGGAGCGATTATTGTGCTTAAAGTCAACCTCGTAATAATCAAATATTTACAGAAAAACTTTGGTTTTCCAATGCTTCAAAATTTAATATGTGTATAATAAAAACGTGGGATAGCAAAAGACTAAGATTTGTTGCAGATCCTATCGATAATACAACAGGAACACTATATACAAAAGACGAGTTAGAAGTTGCCGCCCCCGTCGAGCGTGGGATGGGGGGGGGGCTTTTGCCCCTACTGCCCCCTGGATCCGCCAGTGATGGCTTGCCCGTCAGACTGATGCGCAGTGATGGCTTCGTCCGATTGGTTCGCCTTTCGACCAATCGGGAACAGTTTTATTCAGACAAATGAGGACTCAAAGGGTCGTCCTCACCGCACAGACACAGAGGTATCACTCGCCCTGCGCGTACGCTCTCACCGATCGGATGTGTTTCTCTGCCGCTCCCCCAAATATACACCAGTAGTCAAGATGTGCTCATTACCAAACGGACGTTAGCACCCAACAGTGCTACAGTTCCACAATTCTTGGCACAAATTATATTGTTGTTTTATTTGCAATTTATATTGACATGATGATTGCAGTGTTCTAACCCATACATTTGGCCTGGCCAGTAGAACAACCAAAAGTACTGATTTCAAAACTGAAAGGTTGTAGTTTTAAATGACATGGAATAATTTAGGTATTACATTTTTAGGATGTTTATTTACAAGTGAATAGGGCACAGAATCATGAACTTATTTATCTTTGGACTCAAAAGAAAATGTTAGATATGTATACAGAAGTTTGTTATTATGTAACTAACTGTACAATGGGCAGTTGTTTACCATGCAATTATGTTAAGTGCCTCCAATGTCACAACTGATAGTGTACCCTTCCAGGCTGTGCTGCCACTGACTTATAGAACATACTGCATACTCCCGGTCCATATCATATCTGTGTGGTCAATATAGTCATAGGCGTACCCAAGGGGGAGGGGGGCGGAGGGGGGGGGGGGGGGGCGGGGCAATTGCCCCCCCCCCCTGAAGGTCCGTATGTGCCCCTTTGGCAATAGGGCCCAAAGGGCCCTATTTCGATACAAAAATGATTTTGTGTTGTTGTTGTTGAAAATATGCCCCTCTAAAAATATAATGGGCCAAATCTGGTGAGTATTTTTTTTTTGGTGGGGTACTTTATTCCCCCTGATTAAAAATTGTCCCCTCCTGGAGTGAATCCTGGGTATGCCACTGAATATAATGCATAGTTTTTTTCACTTATGGGTAGAGTAACACTGTGTGATATATTTTGATTATAAATGCGCAGAATAGCATTGCCACATTTTACATCCAACAGGTGTATCATCATGCTGCAGGAGGTCGTACCGCATGGTGCAGTCGGACAAGAGCGGAAATGGTGCCAGGCAGTGTGTGATAGAGCAGCACCACCTCACGTGTCCGGTCCGAGGATGCGAGCTGCGCTGCAGGGAGTCCGGCGTATGTGCGCACAACTTTACTTGTGAGTGCCCCGACCGCGTCTCACACAAGGTGCCTTGCAAGCACATCGCTTGCTGTGCCTACTCAAAGCAGATGTAGTCATCACATCAAAAGCGTCATCGCCCTCGCGGACAGACGCGGCAACGGATAAGTCACCAATCGTCCCACTTGCTACCCAAATTCCTCTGGTGATGCCGCCCGTCAGCCGTCCCGGGAGAAAGGCTTCTGGACGGGGGTCGTCCAAAGGCTGCAGGAGGTGACGCTGACGGCCTATGAGTATTCAGGACACCCTCTCGACAAGACATGCCAGCTGATTCTGCCATACTTGTCAAACATCGAGCAAATGTTGGTACTGTGGGACAGCTCCCAGGTGGGGACGACGATCCTCCCGCACCCTCAGGCGTCAGGAGGCGGGGCGGACCGAGTCAAGGGGTGACACAGGTGGGGACGACGATCAGCTCCCAGGTGGGGACGACGATCCTCCCCGCACCCTCAGACGTCGGGCCGTCTACGGCGCACATTGAGCCCCAACCCACCTTCGTTTCCAGTCGCCGCCAGCGAGTGACTCCGCCGGCGGCGGTGGGAAGGCCAGGAGGGTCAGCCGCGCGATAGGCTGTTCGCAACATGGTGGCCGGCGATGTTAGTCTCGCGAGAAGTGTCCGAGGCTTCATGAGGACCATTCATATTGATGTGATGTATGTGATCTCCAATAGTCTGGACAGCCTGCTTTTAGAGTTACTCGATCCTCGATAGATACTAATGCGGATGATTTTTAACTTTTTAGTCAGAACTTTTCGATGGATTTCCAAGGCCAAGTCCCGCGCTAAGCAGAGCTTGCTGCGCAGACTCTGACTCCCTACCATCCGATCTCTCTGGTAGCCGGCAGAATTTAGAAGCGACAGTTTAACTTGCCCGACATACCTTGACTCGGTCCGCCCCGCCCTCTAACGTCACCTCACCTTGGGGGCGATCGCTGCCACCGGCCGCAGGCCATCCTTGTCAGGGGCAAATAGCGAACGCCGAAGCGAATCGAACCCGGCCTGCCACACCGGTTGAGGTCTGAAGCCCAGCGCTCCCTCTACTGAGCTACGGGGGCGGACTGCCAGGCAGTCTACTGCAAAAAGGCCCAAAGCAGAAAACTTATTTTGGACATTTTTCGACTTACTTTACATCGAATGAGTATAAGGTTAAAAATCATCCTCATATTTACCTCATTGCTTTGGTTGTCGTTCCATAAAATAAGATACTAATGTCATACAGAACGTTCTTATGTTGTATCACTGATGTGGAGGTGTCAGCCTTCTGATCCTGATCCTGCTTAGTGATGTGTGCTGTTTTGTTCATTGTAGTGTAGTATTATCATTGCGGTGTGGAGGGGGCCGGTGGTGACCGTGCGAGGTCACCACGTCAGTGCCCGCGGTTATGGGCCGACTAAGCGGAGTGCAGAGCCGGCCGGTCGGAGCGGGGAGGGCGGTTGGTTCCGGGCTCGGGGTTCACGTGCAGGTGTCCCTCATGAAATACCGGCGCCTCCGTCTGGGCGGATATACGGTGGCAATGTGTCCCGGAGGAACGTTGTAGCGGTATGGCCCCCTCCACCGGTTTCCGCATGTTTGACGAGTCGCAATCTTTGCAGAGGCGAGGTCTACTGGAATTTGGCCGTTCCTATCGTTCATGTTTCTACCCTTGTTGGTTGTTTTGTCGGCTTGTTCGTTCTGTCAGCTCAGTTTATTCTCGCGTACAGCTTGGTGCTGCAGCGGCTTTGCTGTGAAGTTGTGAATCAGTGATAATAATAGACCTTACATTTTTTTTAAAGGCAAATTGTATTTGTTATCAGTGTATGTAGTCAGAACTGGAAAATATATTAAGGCGCACGCACGAACGCACTGATGCATACATACAACGATATTCACACAACTCATCTTTAAAACTCGCCAGTGCAGGGTCCGATACCTACGTGACCGTGCATGGGGGTGGGGGTACGACCGACCCCCCTGGCGTTTCGCCCCTTATTGAGCAAGAGCTTCGATTAAAAAAACAAGAGTGTTGCTTGTGATGAGAGGAAGCCGTTGATACCCGATATTAAGGTCATGGGTCGTTAGGTGACCTCTTAGGTCATTTCAATGACCCGGATGTCATCCAAATCGTGCATGTGTAGAGATTTAATTATAATCGAGCTAGAATCGTGAATGAACATATCATTATGCAAAATTGGTGCCAAATTTGAAATCAGCGTCACACAATGTCCTAGAAACTACCAGAGTCCAAAAAGGTCATCTCAGGTCATCGGAGGTCAGTGACCTCGGTTGACCTATAAAAGTGCATGATCCCAGTGGAACATATAATTATGCAAAATGGATGCCAAATTTGAAATGAGCGTCACAAAATGTCCTAGAAACTGCCAGAGGCCAAACAAGTCATCTCAGGTCATCGGAGGTCACGATCTCAGTGGAAACCATAAATGTCACCTGTTAACACCTGTTCATATGGTCCTGAACAACACACACTCGGACGGAAAGTGTACAAGTTACAAGCATCGATACTACGGGACGCCAGTTGCGTCTGACATGCCCCTGATAAACAGGTCACAGGTCACAGGTCATGGTGAGAAGAAGTTGAAAGTTTTCAGAGTACGTGTCAAATTGTTCAAATGTAGGGTTCTGAAAGTGTCGTTGCAATCGGTTGAAAAATACGCGAGTTAATCCCGAAAAACCGAGGGGTAGCTTATGAGCTTATGGGCCCTCCATGTATCTCAGGGGACCATCGGTGCATCTGAGGGGGCTTTCGGTCAATCTGAGGGGGCCCTTGGTGTGTCTCAGGGTTCCTCCGTGCATCTCAGGGGGCCCTTGGTGTATCTCAGGGGCCCTCGGTCGCTGTTAGGGACCCTCGGTCGGTTTCAGGGAGCCCTCGGCCGATCTCGGGGGCCCTCGCTCGATCTCGGGGGCCGTCGGTCGATCTCAGGGGGCCCTCGGTACACCTCAGGGCCGTCGGGCGATCTCAGGTGTAATTCGCCATCAATGGGTGTCAGTTCTGTGTTAACTTACGGAGAAAAAGTGTGTGTGTGTTTGTGTGTGTGTGTGTGGGGGGTGGGGGGGGGGGGGGAGGGGGGCAAAACATATGGTTGGCCCCTCAACTTTAAGAAGTGGGGGGGGGGGGGCAAGTGCCCCCTGACCCCCCTCTTCCTACGCCTATGAACTATACACTCACACTTACACTCATACACGTAGAACATGTGTCATATAGACATGAGTGGATAATCGTTTCAAAAGTTGGTGTGGCCAAAGGCCGTATTCTGGTGCCATTTTTACTATTTTATTCCGTAACCTGAGAAGATGCTGCAATACATTTGCATTACACAGAAATGAAATGTTGGTGTGGCTCTGCCACACCAACCTTTAAGCTGGTGTGGCATTGGCCACACCTGCCATATTACGTTCTCCACCCATGCAGGGGGCTCATGAGTCTGTATCTATCGTGAGATGACCTCCATTTAGTTCACTGTAGCGACATCTATAAAATATTGCCATAGTATTACAGCGACATCTGGATGTCGATGATGTTCTGCACCCAAATCTTTTACCAGCGGGAACATCTGGATGTCGATGATGTGCTGTACCCAAGTCTTTTAGTTCTTCGAGGATTGTTCAATTTACATCTTCGAAATCGGGGAGAAATTAGGGGAAATGGAAACTCGACGTGGAACTAACCTGTGGACAATATCTACCAAATACTGTTTTGCTACCCTTCTCCGATCAATGGCGAATCTAGGGTCCGAGAATGGGGGGCTAAAATTTCGCTCCGCTTCAGCAGCGAAAACTTGTGGAGGGGGGAGGGGTGTCTCAAAGCGAAAGTCATTGACCGGGCGGATCTTTTCTTCCTAATTATCACTTCTTACAGCCAATGCAGGAACACGCGGGGCGGGAGACATCATTGTATTGAATGCCCACCATGCTTCTGTGGGGGCATTTTCCCCTAATGCCCGCCCCCCACTCCTCTGGATCCGCCAGTGGTAAAAACCAGACAAACCCAATTTTACTTCTTCTGTCGCTTTCAAGTTTTTTTTTGTAGCTGAGTTTATGCTGAACCTGATCTTGACTAGTCGGAAATGCTAAAAACTGTGAGACCTCTACTCATAGCACCCATACAATGCAACGGGATAAGTACTTAAGCATGGTGCAAAATGGGTGTCAGATTTAAAATTGGTACCTGAAATTACTTGAGTCTGGATATGACCTGAGGCAAAGTAGCCATCTCAAGCTATAGCAATTTAAAATAACCTTGACAATGAAAAATATTAACTTTACCTACACATTCACAAAGTGTGAATTATATTTGGCTACATGTTTACAGGGAAAAGGAAAACAACGATACCAAGTCCCAATCACAATTCCTCAAATACTGTCGAAATGCATTCCACGCACGCTATTCAAACTTTGGCGCCAAAACGCGACATTTTTAACTTACGTTGGTTGTAGGTATCGCTCCAGATCGAAAATAGCGCCAGACGCGCCACGCATATTTGGAAATGTCGAATACAAAGTCAAGGCCCATCATACTTAGGGACAGTGGTGTGCCGAGTATCAACATCAGGTCATGCAGGTCATAACCTGGTCCTTTGGACCCGAGGCGCCCAAGCAAAGCTGGCGCCCATCCGATCAGTCACGACGCCCCTCTGGCCAGTGACGGCGCCACTCCGGCCAGTGAGGACGCTCCCCCGGCCAGTGACGGCACTTTTGCAGCTAGTGACGGCACTCTTGCAGCCAGTGACGGCGCCCCCGGCCAGTGAGGACGTCCCCTGCCATAGACGGTGCCTCTCCGTCCCGTGACAGCGCCCCTCTGGGCAGTGACAGTGCCCCCTCCGGCCAATAAAGGCGCCCCTCCGACCAGTGACGGCGCCCCTGTAGCCAGTGACCACGCACCTCGGCGAGTGACGGGGCCCCTCCGACTAGTGACTGTCCTCTTCGGCGAGTGACGGCGCCCCTCTGGCCAGTGACTCTCCTTCCGCACGGTGCGGAAGGAGAGACCCCTCGCAAAATTTCGCCATATTGGTGGCGGCCCTGTCGATCGGGTGGTGCCCCTCAAGGCAATGACCTGGTCCTTTGTGAATTTCTGCGTACGCCACTGATTAGGGAGCCATAAGTCAGTCAACGCTCAAGATATTGCTTTGACATTTGGTTTGGGCGTCGTCCAAACTTGGTTCTCCAATATATATTCCGACTTTTTCACATGCTTTGATATTTTATATGATATTATGAAGAAAAAAATTGGATAACAAAATCTACAATATCA